>OMLF01011293.1:78154-90361 GCA_900302615.1 Holocentrus rufus
AGATGTTGCACACTCTGAGCACCCTTTAAAGTTTTTTTTTTTTTTTTAAGGGTTTAAGGGTTCACATGTCCAGTGATGTTCAGTCTTCATTCACATCAGTGATGAATGTAAACATGAGACTAAACATGTAAAACATTCCTGTAATCCATGAAATCTAATAGTGCGTACCTCAATGTCAGGATTACCAAAAAAATCACACTAATAAGGATCTGAGGTTATAAAGACATTAATAGAAGTAATGCAAAATATGAACAGTTGACATTACAGTATTATTTTTACTGGCCGAAACTATTTTTGTCTGATATATTTATATCTGTAATAACAATATAGTTGTATAAATAGATCTGCCAAGTGATCGGATGTGTAGACTAAAGTCTGATGAACAAAATTGTACCAAACATTTGACAACAGGGGACGTGTAGAGCATGTACCATGTTTCATAACTGCGGTGATGTGGGGATGATTTCAACCCATGCCCTGAGAATGTACACAAAAAAATAGACTGGGACTAGAATGGGACTGAGTCTAAGATGCGACTGACAGCCTGTATCAGTACAAAGCTGGAAGTGACATGCAGATAAATCTATGCAGCACTTAGTGTATCAGTGCAACTTGTCAGGACGTGCATATGATTTAAGTATTTTTGGCATCAACTAACTGTTGTTGTTACTTGCAAATTCCGTGTGTTTCTCTCCTGTTCTCTCCCCCCTGCATCTGTCTCTCTCCCTACTGAGTGTGAATGCTCACATCAGGTCACATGACACCCACCCCCTTGCTCCCCTGACGGTGAAGAAATTTACGACGCACCACCAGACACTCATACATAGAAAGTGCAGACTAACTTTGTGTTTTATAAGAAAGAAACTATATAAAAGTCTTGCAGAATGCAAAATGTGCCAAACAGCAGTGAAATACACAGGTAGCATCACTAATCTCACAGCCCACATCCAGAGAAGTGATGGAGTCCCTGTGTCTGAGTGAGTGGCTGCTTCTCCCACGACACCACCTGCTGCTTCAAGCATGGATAAAGGAGCCGTCAACATGTTCCTCTACAGCACAGCTCCTCTGCACAGGCACATTTTGCTACCAAAGCCATAGTACTCTTCACATTTCAGAAATGCGTTATAAATGATGGACTATTTTAAAGTATCGTTTACAGCTGAATGATTTACATGCTTTACTACCAAATAATGTGAATATCATTATAATATGGACCTATACACCAAAAAATACATATACCAAAAAAAAAAAAAAAATGCAAAAGCGACATGACTCACTTAGTCTACTTTGCACCAGTCTAATACAGTCTATACATAGAACTGATGTGCATAGGGAGGCTGTGATTGGATAATTTAAACTGCAGTGTGATCTGCACATGACTTTTTTTTTTTCAGTTGCTACTGCTGTTGTGCCAGATCTAGAATTTGTCAGAGTGCCTTCTACTAGTGATTACAGAGTAGCAGTCATTGTATGGGACAAGGGAGGTCCCATAGGGGACAAACCAATTTAGCCAAATATTTGTCCTATTATGGTACAGTTGGCAACCCTCAGCATTAGTTTTCCTTCATTTAGTATCCGTGGATCTATTCTCCATTCAACTCTCCACCAAACGCATCCCGGCTCACCTTCGACTCTGCCCACACAAAACCTCCGCTCGTTTTCTGTTTTGCTACTGTAGTAAGAGCCATTGTGTAGCATTGCCAAGAAGAGCCAAGAAGGGCAAATTGTACAGGGTCGCCTACAAGCGGATGTATTTTTTTATGTGTTGCTCTCTACAAAGTTAGAAACGTAATGGTAAGAGATAACGTGAGCCTTCAGCTTGACTACATTGTTAATCAGCTGTGTGTTGGTAATGTTAGCCAGATAAACCTTGGCCCCAGTTGCCAGCTCTGATAACAGTTAAAGTTAGCTATCTTGTAAAGACAAACACCCAGATGCACCATTAGGAGGTCTCTGGAGAAAGCTATCTGGTGAACTTGGTCAAATACTATAGTGTTACTATTATGCAAATAGAGAGTGAGATACTGAGGCTTCCGTTGGTTACCAGTCCAGTTTTGACCACCATGAAGCAAAAACAATGTGCTATGACAAGCAGAGGACAGACAACACACCAGTATAGTAGCAGATTATCTGGCAAAACCCATTAAAAACAGAATGAAACAGGATTGTAAGCGGATTGGGTCTTTAAACCTCACACCTTTTTCATCAAACCTCTGCTGTGAATGCCAGCTTTATCAAAACAGTACATAACCACATACATAACCACAGGAGCGCACATCATTCAACTTAAACTGGCATGGATGCTGGCACAGGGGGTTGCCAATTATACTGCAGTGTGTTAACATTGTTTTCTCACACCTACACAGCGCAGTCCACAAGCCTTTGTAATATCGTAACAAATAGCACACAGGATGCATTAGAAAAAAATGTTACGGTTTCCCATAAAAATGTGAAGAGTTAAAACAAAAAGACAGAAGATGACGTCGGCTGGGTCAGTCGATGGTCAGACACATGCCCCCCCAACAACCTCAACCCCCCAAGTGGAGTGCAAGTCTGTTGACCTACATCCCTCTACAATTCTGTTACTCTGGCTCTAAAACGCCCCCTCTCACTCCCACCGAGGGAAACTGCGCTGCTCTTTCTGCCCTTTGACTCTGTCTCTCGCTCTCTCTGCTTGCAGTCAGTGAACCGTTTTTTTTCTCTTTTTCTTTTTTTTCTAACTTTTTTAATGTAAAGACAATAATCTAATGATCTAATGGAGGAATTCTGTTTGGGGGGGTGAAAGGGAGATAGAGAAAAACAGAGTGAGAGAGAAAAAGAAAGAAAAAGGAGAGAAACTGGGTTGGACAGAGAGATTTCAAAGAGCCTTGTCATGACATATTTTTCTTAAACTGGCACTGCCTATCGCTGCAAATCAAATGTCTCTCATCTCCACTTTCTTAAGGAACACTGCTTTTTGTGTCAGATGAAAAGTCAAACAGAACATGCAATCCATTAACCTACTTGCAAAAAAAGATCCCCTTTCCATTTCTCACATGCCATACATGTATAAAAAACAAATTTAAAAAAATGTTCTAAAGCTCAAAGGAACAGCAAAAGCCAGCGTGCCTCATTTTCACATCATTCAGCAATTGTTTGAATCCACATGTATCAAGATATTCAGCATATAACAGATAAAATGGATTCTTTTTTTATGTGCAGCAGAATAACCGACAAAGCCGACAAAAGTTTCTCTTTTTGCTTTGCTGCTCCACAGAGTAATTTGAATGTCAAACAGCTGCAGTGGTTTCTTGTTAATGTTGTAACGCCTTGTTTAGTGTAGCCTATATTTTGTAACCACAGTGCTGTCACTACAGCAGCATGATCTCTAAAGAGAACAGGACAGATCAGATAATCAAATTAAATTATCATTATCATTATTATTATTATTATTTATTTATTTTTATTTATTTATTTATTTATTGGGGGGCATTTCTGCTTTATTTGACAGTGACAGTAGAGAGACACAGGAAAGAGAAAGGAAAGAGGAGATGACATTCAACAAAGGGTGCAGGTCAGAGTCAAACGGGCACAGCCGAGGAAACAATATGAAGCACGCGTGAGCCCCATGAATCAAATTAATTATACTTCACCCCTCTTCATGTGTACGCTGTCACACTTCATCACAATGCAGCGAATATCATTTTATATCAATCAAGCCTGTTCTTTATTGAACTGGATCTAATTAACAAAAGCAACTGAAGTTGAATCATTGAGAAAAATTTAACTATAAATCTTCCTCACATCTTAGCTGCAATTTTTCACAGTTCCGTAAACACCTTCTCTATGCAAATGATTTTAGATGGCATGACATAATGGGAGTTTGCATGGACTACTGTGATACAGTGATGTATGGTGATAAATGGCTCAATCTATTTATGACCATAAGACAACACAGCGCACAATAAATCACACTTCCAGTATGTATAACCTATTCTTCTAAGAGTCTATGTATGAGTCATGTTTACCAACTAGGGATGTCATGATACCAGAATTTTGGTAGTTGATGCCAATACCAGTAAAAATCCACAAATCTCGATACCAATTTCGATCCCATGTACTTTCACCCTTCGCCTGAAAAACATGAAAGCACCATTTGCACACTGGCTTTTGCTTGTCTATGTTGCCTTCTCCATCTGCCACGATGGCAAAATGCTTCCATCCATGGCTTTTGTAATTTGTTCTTTCCACAAGTTTCTTGTTAGTTTGCGGGTCAGGAGGAGCAGGAGGAGTACCGCTCACCATCATTTTTTGATTTGCTGCGTGTGTGTGGTCTCACGTGCTCGCGTGTTGGTAGGCGGGTGCACTTGGTCAGTCTACCGGCACACCTGGCAGAGCGGGGCGAGGTCAGTTAGTCCTGAATGCAGTACCAGTCGGTACTACTGATACTGTACAAAAACTAGCACTGTTAGGTTTCTTGAAATTTGGTATAGTGCGGTATAGTGTGGTATCGGTAGTATCGATTCCTGTGACATCCCTATTACCAACAGTTGAGAATCATTCATTCAGATAACGGGATTATTTTCGGATGATCATATTGTCTGTAAAATTCATACTGTCACTCTGCATATCGCTCGGATACACTTGAACATATATTATTCATTTCTTTAAAGCAGTGAGCTGACTGCATTGCTGTAACCTTGGGACAGCTTGACAGTCACAAACTATCTTTTAACCATCATCAGTGCCTTTTTCAAAGGTGCTTTGCTCTACGCTCTACTTTTCCAAATACATGTATTTTTCTAATTGAACATAAGCCTCTCACTTAGCCTAAAATGTGGCCATATTTTTTTAACCTATTTAACCTGCTATTTGAATGCACAACTAGTAGCAACTAACACTAATCGCTGAATAACACTACTAAAGTAGTGTTTTTCAATGCGCAGCAACGTACAGAAACATAAGTACATTAATTTTGTAATAGTTAAGTAATAATTAATATGTAATTTGACAGACCTAGTTGTGAGCATAGTTGTGTAGACTTCCACCCTATAGAATCTACGTTGTCAAATATGAGACCCTCTGGGACAGAGAGTGCAGCAAGACTCAGCAAACTGCAGCTGTTAAGTGTGATATACTTTCCAATCATGAGTGAATAGTGTGCATAGTGTGTCTCTATAGCTTTAATAATCAACCTGCCATTTCACAGATCAACAGACCACTGAGAACTCTTTATGCCAAACCATATAGCTTTGCTTTGACCAGTGTATACTTTACCAGTGTATAATCTCATTTTATCAATATACTGTAGTCTAAACCCCATGTGATTTGGGAAATATTAAAAATATGAAGCAAAATAAGGAAATTGGCTTTGACCTTGTCCAGATAGCTAATCCCTAATGACAACTATAGTTTCTGACAGGTCATATCCCTGTATGTCAAGGCCAAACTGTGATCATATTTCAGCTATTCAGTCATCCTTTATCACCTGTACATTTCAGTCAGTGGTGTGTGTGTGTGTGTGTGTATGTAAGCAGCCGCTGAATTCTCCCCCACCCCTCCGGTTCATGTTGTACTATACATTGTGGCAGTCTCAGTGACGACTTATCCTTCCCAAAGTCATAGATGTTATGAGTCAGCAGTCCAATGTCACTGTGGAGGAGACAGACACTGCAATGAGAGCATGCTAGCCATTTTTAAAAGCAGGAGTCTTTATGCAAGGGCAAACTGCAGCGGTAGCAAACTGTAATGTAAGCATGTCAATATTTGTCACATGTGCATCACTGTTCAGCTTTGCTGACAACAGAAGTTTTGCATCCTCTACATCTGTGGAAATCCCAGAGTACGGAAGGACAAGCCAGGTGTTTGCAAGCAATGTCTGTTCTTTGTGACTATCTGTCTATCGGTTAAATATACTGCAGCTTGTATTTTAAATTCAAGGAAGGCAGGCATATTATCATACCAATTTGCAATCACTTTTAATCTTGCTTGACATTCATGACAGGTAACCTTTGTAGACTGAAAACGTATCATGTAGATACTTGTACAATCCTCTGTGATGCTGTAACATTAATGCAGAACTTAAAAGGGATTTGAGTTCTGAGATTAATCTGAAAATTCAGAGAAATTAATCACAGCTCAAATCGTATCTATAGGGAGAAAAAGAAGAAGAAGAAAACAGAAATGACTTGTCTGATTTTCAAAAGGTCCTGCTCTTCAGCAGTCAAGGGCTTATTTTCTTGTTGTTATCTATTCAGTTAATTTTACTGAAGCAGCTGAGTCCATATGGAGAGAGTGAGTCGTGCTACTGGACAAAAACTCAACACAATCCCTGTAATATTACTATTGGGTTAGTTTGCTTTTGGTCCTCTATGATTATTTCATTGTGACCTTATGGTATTTATATCTACCTTTGATTTTACTATAATATTATATTCTTAAATGGATTTTGTTGTAATAATTGTATAACATCCTTAAAATATGCTTTTTACAAAACTTAACTGCATTTGGCCCCCTAATGCAGTGTTTTTTAAAGTAGGCTACAAAGCCCTGGGACCCCACACAGGGGGTCGTCAACATAATGAGGAGTAATTTAATTTCACAACAATTTAATTCATTAGACAATGTTATGATACAAAAAAAGTGTATGCATTAGAATTATTTAGTAGCTGCAGCTGTAGGTGTATTGTTTGCCCACTTCTCCTGCCCTGCAGGGTTGTCTTCCTTTTGGAGGTCGTGCTGATGGCTGTCCCACAGCCCCATTGTATCATGCACACCTTATTTTGAAGAGAGCCTTTTATTGTGGCAGCGTGTTGCAGTAAACAATTTATCTTGGCCATCCTGCCCAGGAGGCTACTCTAAACAATGTACCGAGCTTAGAACTAGCTTTGAGATGGTTTTCATTTGTTTTAAACGACTAGCATTGGCAATGTTGAACCAATGGAGTCCAGCCATGTCCTACTCTGGTTCAAAGTCCGGATTATCAACACAACAGGGATGAGGGAAACTGTAATGTGTCCAAGTCATACAAACACACACAATTAACAATGCATTGCCCAAGGAAACACTGAGCCAGACTTTGCTCTTTCTCTCAAACTGAGGCATTTATTCAACACTAATTTTGGGCTTTACATACAACAGAGCAAATCATTGAATAAATAAATAATTTAGACTAATTTCAGAGCTGCCTTTCAGAGTCAGTCAAGCCAAGAACCCTGGCTAATGTCCTCAAACAGACTCTAGGCACATAACATCTCATAGCTACAGGGCTCTGGCACATGACTTGGTAGGGGATCTATTTCAGACAGGATGCCCTTGTGCTCAATTTGTGTATGTGTGTGAGTGAGTGCATGGGCATGCATGTACACACACTGAGCCAGAGTGGGACCTAGAACAGATACTTGGCTTCATTTCCTTCCTCTAGTGTGTCCCATACACAGGTCTTTGAAAAGCTTTTGTCTCACAAACACATCACAAGCAAATTACAGCTAATTTTCTCCATGCAGTCATGGACACTTACCGTCTAATTTTGGTCCGGAAAATGGTTCTAACTCAAATGGGTACCATTGCTGGAGGAGAAGATTCTTTGGCCCTTGTTTGAAAGTTTAAAGGGGTGCAACAGTCAAAATAAGCTTTTTAAAAGGAGAAGGACAGTCCGCTCATAGTCCATCATTCTTTGGTTGATTGATATTTGTTTACATTTGGTACTAAAATAAGTTATTCTCTCAGTTTATGACTGTTTAAATTAAATTAATTATGTTAACATGTAAAGGAAACATCTTGCCTTTAAATTGCATTGATACTCCAGATTATTTTACCTATACAGACTATTTCAGTTAACACATTTTTTTCCTCTATAGTCACGGTTCCTGTACTTATATTAAAACAGAGAAAGAAACACAAAGGAATCAGAGAAATAGCAGTGGGCTGGATTCAGGCCCACTTTGGTTATGAAATAAAATATGTGCTGGTCTGGAAAATCTCCAACCGAACCACACAGGTCACTTATTTTTACTTGATAAGCACTTTTTGAAAGCAAGAGGTTTTTCAAGAGTTTGTATGTTGTGATGAGAGAAAGGTCTGGCAAGAATGTTTTCCCGCCCATAACAAAGAGAGCAGCCTTTGGTTGTTTTCTGGAGGGTCAAGAGAGGTTCCATATAGAAGTACTTTCTTCAGAAGAAATGTTATTGATTTAATTATTTAAAATGGGACCTTAGTGATTAACCTCATTGTTTACAGTTCATAATTTGATTATCAGTATCATTTAGAGAAAAAAAAAAACAACTGTATGGGAACATTCTTACATGTAGGCTGCCTGGTGTCCAAGTACTTACTGTATTTGTATTGACATTAGGATTTTGGATTGGCTTACTTGTACATTAATACCAGAGCTAATGGATTTTGGGGTCTAGAGCCTCCCTCACACTGTCCTTAGCCCAGACGAGCCGAGTGTTCACGCTTGCACATTATGAAGTTGGCTAGCACAGACCTTAGCCCTCGGCCAGCTGACCTTGCACTGGAGTGAAGTCAGCTTCTCGGGCTAGCCTCGAAAAGTCTTAAAGACCCCTCTCTACCTTATGGGTGCAGAATATTCTTGTCAGATCCAGAAAGTTCTTAAAACACAGTGTTGACTCTAGCCAGTGGCAACAACATGATGCAAATGGATATACAGTATGTAAAATGTAAACACTTGTCATGGATAGTGTTTGTAGAACAGATGTTAGACCAGGGCTAACGTCTGTTAGTAATAATAATAATAATCATAATAATAATAATGATAATAATAATAACAACAACAACAACAACAATAATAATAACAGTACATTTAATTTGTAGTGCACTTTTCATTTAAAAGAAAACACACAAGCTATCATTAGTAATGTGGATATGATCATTGCCTCTACCAAGCAGGTAGAGGCAAATAACACAACAGCTAGAACAGTCTAATAAGTTCACATTAGGTAAACATAAATGTATTTTCAATGCTATCTTTAACTAACACACACATCAAATTGCTTTACACAGCTGGTGAAGTTAAGCTCTAACTAGCTGCCATTATCAGTTAGATGAATGTGCTTTAATGTCACTTCAACTGAAATCAGAGAAACCGGAAGATACCTGAGTTTCCAACTTGTAATTCTGTGTTTGACGACATTCATTTTGTTTTTTCACAATTTGGAGGTAGTTTCTAATTATCTCCTCATTGAAATGAATGCAGCATTAACCAGTTATACAGGTGGAGAACTCAGAATGAGATTGTCAAAAGACACACAACACATTTTGCAGACTGCAAAATGCAGGGTGCACCATACTGCTGTTTTTTTTTTCCATAAGGCAGCTTGCAGCGCACTGCTGGAGGCGTCTTTTTTGCCATTGCTAGGTAACTGCACCCCGGTCCTGTCCATCACTTATCAGCAGAGAATGATATACGAGTGACGTGCTTGTTTCCTTGGAGCGCTTCAGAGTAGGATCCTTTTCAACTCGGTGCATCTCAGGTGCTTCCTCAAAACGGTGAGGTGCCGGGAGCAGACAAACACGAGGAGCCTGATGTGCAAAAGCAGCTTGGAACTTATTGGAGGAAGGTGCACCTAGCTGTTAAAACCACATCCTATGTGATCCCAACCTTAGGCTACGATGGTCAAAAGTCATGGACTGTGGGTTGCAGAGTTGAAGGTGTCTCTTATCACTCTTAAGACAGACACACACACACACACACACAGTGCTATAACTAAATTACTGTCTATATCTAAAAGTTCGACAATTCATTTCTTCCTTGACATATTGCACTGAACATTTAAATAATCCCATGACAGCACAGCGGGAAAAGGTTTATATTCACTCCCAACTCCCATAATTAGGAAGGAAAGAACAGATGTCACAGCAACATACAGCGTGACTGGAAATGCACTGGAAAAGATGGATGAGGTGACTGGCAGCATCAAGGGTGATTTTCTGGTGCGAAGGTTACAGTATGTGCACACGTGCACTACATTTTCAAAATCAGGCCTGATGGTGCTAGTATGAAATAAAGCTCATTTTGGTGGATGAGCTTAAATGAATATTGAATGCATGCTTTCAGCCTGTCACCTGCTCATTAACTAGTTTTGATTGCACCCAACAGTTGAATCATTGCCTTTTCTCTGTTCACGAAAATAATCTGATTAAGATGTTTACAGGTATATTGAAAAAGGATGCTAATTTCACATGCTCTGATTATTGACTTGACATGCAATTTGCCACCCCCTGCAGTTACACAGTATTCTTCCATTTGTCCCGTCTAAGTAGTAGGAACTAGTAAACATATTAAGATTGGGGATGAAGCAGGTTGGATTATGTTGGTGCATGTAAACACTATAAGCTCAGCACAATGACCATATACAGCAAGGCAAGGTTCATTGTCAGCTGACGTAATGGAAGGCCACTTCTCTTCATAGCTGATTGACAATGGCTGATTTCATTGATTCAAAACTTGTTTGTCTCAACACTTTCAAAGACATGATTACAGTGTGTGCAGAGTATTAATCGTTAAATCATTGATATATTAGCTTAATTTTATGTTTGGATGATGTGAGCGAATTTCTGTAACAAGCTAATCATCAGCAAATTATGACTATTTCTGGAGTCGATTACAACTCTGATTGTAACAATGAGAACTGACTTTATCTCCTGTGAATTAAATAGTAGGATGATACATTTAAGACCACCATGTGTGCAGCACTATAAATGGATTAGCCCAACACCCACTATGTATGAAACACAAATAGAGCAAAAGAGTCTTACGTCATATTATGTCTCTTGAGTGGTGATCCTCAAACTCTGCTGCATCTCAACACACACACACACACAACACACACACACACACACACACATACACAAGGCTAAGAGGCCATGAACTAATTAAAATCTATTCAAGTTAAATGAAGCTACTTTTCTTGAGTGAGCTAGGAACATTGAGTTATCAAAGTTTCACTGCTTGTAATAGCACATAATGTATTTCTCAGTGTCATAACCACTGAAAAGGGATAGCTAAGATTGCACAAAAATACGGACAGTAAGTTTCCATAAAAGGGGAACATTGCACACTCCCAAAGACGTTATTATTTTTATTAGTACAATACCCAACTACCTCGCCACAACTATAGAGGCTATAGAGGCATTACAGTTTCATAAATATCCCGACAACCATGGCTAATACAATCTTGAGGTCCATTGGACCTCAAGATTGGACTCTTGACTCTTGAGGTTGGACTCTTGACTAACAAAATATGTTACAAATAAGATGGAAAAAGAGAGATATCTGAAAAAAAGATACAAGCCCAGTACTGGCATTGCAGAAAGTGAATGGACTGATAATTTATTGATAATTGAGGGATGACTCCCAGCAGATGACTTTGGGAGTAAAACCCAAATAGCCATCTACAAATTTGACACAAATTCTAAGCAAATTGGTAGAATTTAAAGGAGTTAAATTGAACTTTCTCAAGACAAAAGGAGCATGGAGGAGCAAGTAAGAAGTAAATGTGATGGGACTGCAGCTGATGTAGTTATCCTGGTGTAGGTTACAGCTAGTTGTCTTTGCATAAAGCTGTCGAGCAAATTAATGAGGGGTTTTGATTTCTAATATTTTAACTATAAAACTTCATAGGATAAAAAGTGCAATTGACAGACCTACTTTGAGCACAGGATTTGAATGCACAATAAAATCTACAAATGTGACAAGTATCAAGCACAAGAATACTAATTATGAGCTTGACAAAGGTAACATAATTCGATTAATGAGCTACACAAGTTCAGACAGGAAACTCCAGCCGGCTTCAGTCCATTAGTCTGCTTCAGCAGAATGTACACTAATCTTACCTACTCTCTACACTTATTAAGGGGCACTACTTAAACAGAGCTAACATAACCAGCCTGTTGCTCAGTCCATGCAGTATGCTGCTCTGCAAATATTATGCAATTAAATCTGCTGTTGTGTTGCTGCACTTTTTTTTGTCTTTTGTGTGTGTGTGTGTGTGTGTGTGTGTGTGTGTGTGTGTTTTGGTTTAATATAACATGAGACTTTAATATAATATGATAAATACATAATATATGCATTGCTGTTGCCAACAAAGAGGTATCTTTAGTATTTTATTGGATGTAATGCATCATCAACTTTAGCAATGAAACATCTGCTACACTTCCACTGCTTGCACTGATTGCCACCGTCTGCTGTCCATCTCTCTAACACAC
>OMLF01011295.1:0-27145 GCA_900302615.1 Holocentrus rufus
GGGAGGTGGTGGCATGAGGTCCCTCGACCCCATCACACTGGCCATATCTAGAATGTCCAAGTCATCCTCATCTCCTAAATCTGTGAAGTCCATCTCTTTGATCCGCAGCTCCCTGGGAGTGGCCATCAGCTGATCCCAGATATAGTCGGACTCCTTCTTAGGTGGTAACGGGGATGAGACAGCAGGTGGTGCTTTGTCAGTCTGAGGCGGCTGCTGCTCTTTTGAAGCCTCGATCTCAGGGGACGTTAGGCCCTTGACCAAATCTCCAAACTTCTCTGCCACTGCTCGGACATTGCCCTGATTGTCGAGATGTCCCACCTCCATTTTTTTCACATTTTCGTCCCTGGCCTGTTTCTGTGCCTCCAGTGTGGAGATCCTGCTTGCCAGGCTTGCTACAGAGGAGTCATGGGATTCTGTCTCCTTCTCACATTTACATTTTTCTGTATCTGTCTCTCCTACTTTCCCTTCTTCCTCGGTAGGTGCCTTCTGAGCATAGAGCATATCCAGCATGAAGCGCTTGTTATTGAGAATCTTGCTGCACTGGTCATTTACATCTGCATCTTTAATGCATTGTGTCCACTGCCCTGTTGTAGAGAAAACAGGGGAAGCATAGAGTTAGCATAGAATAATGTGTGCTTGAAAGCAATATATGCACAATTACTAAAATAAATGAATCAAATTAGCAGCAAACCATACCTGCTTCAATTTCATTGGTGAGTTTCTCCTCCCGCTCCTCCCTCTCTAGAGTGCTACTAGCTGAGGAGATGCTGGATGCGGAGCAATTGTCCTTTTCATTCACTTCCTCATTCTGTCTCTCCTTCTCACTCAGCAGCACACTGTCCTCAACATCTCTTTCCATTGGCTGCTCCCTCTCTGACTCCTCCTGCACCTCCACCTCCACCTCCACTCCTTCTGGATCTACATCTGGGTCTCCCACCACTGCTACCATCTCACCTATCTCAGCGTCTTCTACCTGCTCTTCTACCGCTACCTCATTCATGGGCTGTCTACTTTCGTCAAGCGTCTCCTCCTCTTGCCTCTCTTCCTTCTTTATGCCTGCCTGTTCGTCTGACACTGGCTCCACCGCTACATTCTGGTGCGACTGAGTCTCAGAAACATCCTCTGTCTCTGCAGGCGACTCTGTCTCAGTCTGCTGCTCGTCTGGCTCATGGGGAGGTATGGGGGAAGCTTTTAATGCTGTTAACTCTGGCACTGGACTTCTGGTTCTGGTCTGTGGGTCAAGGTTTGGCTCTGAGATACATTCTGTTCCTGGAAAAGAAGTCAAAACAAAGCAGCAATATGTTACTTTAAATTATCTGATAATCTTCAGAAACATTCTTGTTTATAATCAAAACAGCATGAAATGGTAACCTGACATATCCTTAATTGGGGTGATAAATTGCCTGAAATCAACATACATTTCAGGCTTTGGAAGTAACTTATGTAGCAGTTATCAGTGGTCTTGAACCATCGCCGTGGTTCATGACCATTCAATATGACTGTATTCCACAATGTGACTCAGAGACAGAATGCTTGATATAAGTTACATGTTATGTAAGGAGACTAAATACTTTTTTTAAAACATTTGTATCAGCTTGAAGCAGCCAGTTGCATGCTTCATCACTCCTGTGTTATCAAAAGGTTGTTTTTCCAGTATATCAGTGTAACTTCATGATTACACAAGAAAACACCTTTATGCTGGTTGTGCAGACAAAAGACCTACAAATCAACGAGGCTGTCTCTTCAGAACCTCATTTAAACTAAACATTTAGCAACTCAGATATCTATACAAGTATTCACACAATAGCACTGTCTCATATCATTTATAAAGATTTCAAGAGTCACAAATGTATTCTCAGTTGGCCGGTAGAAGTCCAGCTGAACAAACCTAATTTCAGTGTGAAGATCACCTGCCAAGTGTTAATACCAAGCCCAGCATGTTTGACAGGTGCACATGAAGAGCACTTTTGCCCAGTGCTGTCTCTGCCAGCTCTGTAAGCCAACATTACAATCCATCCATGCCCATATCTCTGCAGTGCTAATGTGGAATAAATGGTTGGCTAAGGCCGTTTACCCAGTGTCTGTGGTGGACTGGCAACTGCAGCTTCCTGTGAGACGATGGTTGAAGGTGTGGCGCAGCGAGACGCAGAGCGGCTGACAGGGTTGGAACTCAGACACAACGTGATCTCTGTCCGTCCTCTAGGTGGCGCTCTGGCGTGCTCCCTCTCAAACTCCTCTGCAGCCAGTCTCTCCACAGCCTTGTATCTGCAACACAGAAGAGAGACATCAGAAGTGTGCACATTATGTTTTTGGCTGGTATGTTGATCTGCAGGAAATGGCAACACTTCATATGTAAACTTTGTAACTTTTGACTTCTGTAATTATGGTATAATTAGATAGTAACATAATATTGTTATTATTTTTTCTTTTTATTATTATTTCATTTTATTATTTTATTGTGAAGCGCTTTGAGCTATGTCTTTTGTATGAAATGTGCTAGATAAATAAAGTTTATTATCATCATTATTATAAGAGGGAACATAAGTTGCGCAATATTTATTTTTACTAATTAGGGAGTTCTTTTTTTTGTTTTGTTTTGTTTTTTTTGGACCTAAGTTCATTGATGTCATCAGCAAATTGTTGTTTTGTGAAAACCTCATAACTACAATTTTGGTCATTTTCATATTTTTACTTCAGATGTAAGATTACATAGCTGTCTATGTCTGTGTCTATGTCTACTACACTTTAATAAGTTTTTAATGGTCTTTCAACCGCTCAGTCAAAATAAAAAAGGCATGGTGTTCAAACAAAAACAAGCTCCTGAAAAGATAGCATTTTGGAGATACAATGTTTCCAGCCAACAGCGATGTAATATTAAGGGACATTTTGGTGAATGATTGCCTAATAATATCAAAAGGGCCAGCTGTATTAAATTTTGTGGTCTTAATGGATAATTATGGAAATAAGGAGCAATAAAGCAATTTTAACGACAGAAAAAGGTCAAATTTAAGTGAAACTCTGCTGAACATGTCAAAATACTGTTCAACATCTTCGGTTATCATTATTGTTAATATTGTTATTTTTTTTACATATGGTGAAGGCCTACATGTGACCAAACAAAAAAATGACAAACAAATGTTGTAAGAAGAATGTTTTCTGATTGTGAAGTACATATGATTTACTGCTCAAAGAGACGTACGTTACAATTTACACGAGAAAAAATGTGAAGGAGTGACTATGAAGTATTAAAACTGTACTATGCACCTAAAATATTGCACACATGCACGCACACACAGAGATCAGCTCCATGCCAAAACACAATTACACACCTTGTCCTGTGAAGTTTGGGATGTCTTAATGCTGAGCAGGCCTACAGGGGCCCTGACACCTATAATTCAGCCTCAGGCTGGGTGCAACTCAGTTTACATCTGCTGTCAATTTCCAAACAAAATCTCACAGCATTTACAAACTTCCTCTGGTTTTCATGGTCTATATCTTCACAACTGCAGCATTATTGTGAATCCATAAAATGAAAGTAAGCTCACCTCTCC
Source organism: Holocentrus rufus (assembly GCA_900302615.1). Taxonomy (NCBI): domain Eukaryota; kingdom Metazoa; phylum Chordata; class Actinopteri; order Holocentriformes; family Holocentridae; genus Holocentrus; species Holocentrus rufus. The sequence continues at coordinate 3,552 of OMLF01011295.1, forward strand.
TCTCTGGCTTGTCTTGCTTCTTCCCTCTTTTCCACATAATCTCGACTGAAGAAGAAACAGACAAGGGAGTGAATAAGAGACAGTACATATAAATTCAGATTTTATAAATTCATGCTTGCTTTTACATGGATACTAAAACATATCTGATAATCAGATACGAGACTCATTATAGTCTAGAAATAGACACCTGAGCCTTGCAGCGGTCTGACATCCTGAAATATCTTTTACAAGACCAAGAGAACAAAAAATATTTGCATTTGCAGAGAACCGCTGTCATGATTCAGTCAAACTAATGATCCTTATAAAAAAAGACAGTCCATCTCTTATCAGGCTCATGGGAGATTTGAGAATATCTCCCAAGAGTGATAAAACTGCAGCCTCAATATTTCTAAAGCAGACATCTTAATTACCCGCACACATGTCACATTATTTAGTAGTGAGGTCTTTTAAAGTCTTTTCTGGCTGTGGAGCAGGTTATGATACAGCGCTAATTAACAATAATGCCTCTCTGGTATGAAGCCATGCAAGCTCATACTCACTTGAATCGGTTCCTCTCTTCTCTTTCGATTCTCTGCAGGCGCTCCTCTCTTTCCAGGCGTCTCCTCTCTCGCTCTGCAGCCAAAGACTCCTGATGCTGTCTGTAGGAGGAGGTTAGCAAGCCCCCTAACGCAGGTCTGCTCACCAAAGACAGAGATCAAAGGTGAGATCAAATTTGTTCTGTATTTTGGTAGATTGCAAATCTGTAAAACTGTATGATCTGTAGTCACCCATATATCTTCCCAGTTTTCTGATTAAAAAATCTGTTGTATAAAAAGTTACATGCAGACCTGTCAGGTTTGGTGTCTGATGTAGACGAACCCGAACTGGGGAAGCGATGGTTGGGTGCTGTGGAAGCCTGGTGCCTGCCAGGGTATGGAGTGCCATTGCCACTGATTCTGTTAAAGGAAGAAAAAAAATGAAATGCTTTCCTCTCTCTTAACACCATGCTGTTACACTGCAAGATAAAGCAGAGAGTATGACATCTGAACAGGTGCTTCGACGTGCCCGAGCTCTCAGCTCTGAAAAAGTGCGATATCTAATGGCACAACAAAGTGTTAGATAATGACGCTTTCCTTTCCAGAGTCATACTGCTGGACGCTTCACACTGAGCTGTGCCTGTGTTGAATATAACGCAGCCAGGAGGGAGCTAACCGATGTGAATAACCTTGATGTGGCATTCACAGGTATTTGAACAGCAACCCTGTGATGAAAGCCAAGCCAAGCCACTCTGAAGGGCATCTGTAGGTGACATGCTCATCCCTGCCTGTGCATGTGGAGGTAATAAAAGACATCAAACATTAAGCCAGGCAGGGTGTAAAGGATCCAACAAGGCAGCCCTTCACAAGTTGACCTTTTCAACAGCCCTGCTTCTTTCTTTGGAGCTTTTTAATGGCTATGCGTTGAATGCTATAGCAAATCATGCACATTTTTTTTTGTCCTAGAGCAGTTTGCGTAGCGCAATGTGTATGTATGAAACCACAAAATGGCATGATGCATACTGTCCTTGAACACACGTGTGACACTTGACTTGATGACTGCTGGCCTTACCTTTCAGCCCAGCAGGGCTTTCTAGCTGCGTAAGACATATAGGACCTGTTTGTATATGACGCATCTGTCTGACTGCAGAGAGACGGCACAGTGGGAAGAGAAAGAAAAGGACAGTCAGGTCAGGCTGTCCAAGAATGCAAGAGTTAGTCACAGAGGCAAGGTGGTGAGACAGTGCTTAAAGGTTGAAGGGCTGCAAGACCACATGACACGACAGAGCCAACAGAAACAGGGAAATATCTCTAATATCTCTAGAAAACAATAAAACTATTCTAAATCCTAACATTTCTGGCTTTTTGAGTGACTTTCAATGGGTCACTTTCATTGTCCTCTACAGCAGGGACAGGGGATCATTTAGACTTAGATGGGATGGGGGATGCAGCGAGGCAGTGCTGTGCCAGCCCAGATTTGACGATCCATCCTGTTCCTATTGCAACAGATCTCTATGCAGAAACATGAGCATCTAAGAAACAAGTCAGTTGTTGCTTGCACAGCCTTTTAAAGTTGGAATTCATTCATGGACTTGTCTTGAATTAACTGTGGCGCAGTGTGACAATGAAAGGCAGATGAGCCGTAAATGTCAGCAAAATTTAGTGTTTTCCCCAAGAACGTCTTGCTTTCCAGCGACTGAGCAAAGGAAGTAATATGTTTCTGTTCAAACCTTCCGCTGCTTTTATCTGTGTGCCTTTGGAGATGATAGTTGCAGCATAAATCACATCTGATGAGAAATGTAAATGTGTCAGGCCGCTGTGACCTTAAAAACTCTTTTAAAAAAAGATCAGGGTAAAACGCAGCAAAACAAAGCTGTAAGTGTGCAGCTGCACAAAGCTACGACACAAATAACTGTGTGAGGTGTTTGGAGAAATCAAACAAAATTTCAACTTGTATTATCACTGGTGTCTTTGCTGTTACACTAAAGATGCTTACAGGTACAGAAGTATCTCTGCTGGGTGAACAGTGAGCGACCCAGGCGAACACAGAGACACAGACAACAGCAATGAGGAAGACTGTGTGCTTTAACTTTGTGAGGCTTGGGAATGGGAATACAGATGCAACATAAATACATGAACTGTAGCTCCTACGCTCTACCTGTAACGCCTCTCTCTGTCCTGGCCCTTCTCACCCTCCTTGGCCCCAACAGACACCTGGCTCGGCTTCAAGTCAGGGGGGAGAGGGAGAGGAACGGGGAGAGAGGTCGCGGTGGACTGGCGCCCTTTCGGGGGGGAGGAGGAGGAGGAGGAGGAGGAGGAGCAAGAGGCTGCAGAGACGCATTGGCTCAGAGGGAGTGCGGAGCCCGGCACTCTCCTCAAAGCAACAGGGGAGACGCGGTCGGGTTGTCGGGGAGGAACAAGGCAAGGACTCAAGGCCCTGTGTTTGGGTGGGACGGACACAGGAGAAGAGGCCCTGGTCTTGCTGAGACACTCTCTGTCCCCTTCAGGGTCACTGGCATTAGAGATGATGCTGACCATACACTTTAAATTCAAACACGTGCTAGAGGAGCCCGCTACAGCTGGAACCACACTAGGATGACAAATACAAGAGCAGGAACACAATGTATGAAATAATCATACTTTATGAAGGAAAAAAAAGTAGGGAGATGCTAGAGAAATGAGGAAATTTTATCACTTGTGGGAAACCTGCTGGCCTAAAATACCTGTGAGTGCCCTGTCTAGAGGACTCAGTGACGGGATGACTTTCATCGTCTGCCTCTTCCTCCTCCTCGTCCTCGTCCTCCTCATCCTCTCCCTCCTCCTCTTCCTCCTCATCTTCCTCCTTTTCCTCTTCTCTGCGATGAGAAGGAGGGGGGAGGGGGGGCGAGGATTGGATATGGAGGGACGGGAGGATGGAGGCAGGAGAGAGGGAAGAGAGGAAGAGAAATTGGACAAAGACAACATGAAAACACACACACACACACACGGTAGAAAATGGCCCAGAGCTGACAGACGCTGAAGACGCTCTTGTTAAGACAATACAGAGTGAGTTAGGGTGGAAGAACAAATAGGCGATGAAAGAAGCTCAAGAGGGTTAGTACTGTAGGTTTTTATGATGTCGCCTAACACTTTGGTCCAAGCAGATATGCACAACCAACAGTTAAGAAAAAAAAAAAGAAAAAAATTCTAGGATTGCCGCACTTTTACATTTGATTCTAATGAGGAATATCAAGAAACGCTCCCAATTCAATAACCAGTGTTGTGGCTGTGTGGTGATATCCTGAGTGTTTGAACTGATAGAGGAGTCTGGCACACATCGTCATACGTGAGCTCTTGGTTGTCTGGATTTCATTAACAATATGGAAAACAGTGATCTTCAAAGGCAGCTTGAATTTCCTGTGGTGGACTGGAAGGAGCTAGTCTGGTATCGTATGACCTGCTGGGTTGAATTCAGCTATACCTAAAGACCTGAGTGGTACCAGAAATATTAGCAAGCATGCTAGTTAAATATTACAGCCATTAATAATGGGGGATTAGACTCTGTGGCACTACAGGGGGCAGCTATACATGGGTGATTTGTAAAGGCTAAATGCAAGACATTTATTAATCCCCGACTGCAAAAACTGAAGTCCACTTTTTGTCCTACGATAAAAAGTAGGACAAAGGTTTACAATTTTTTTTTTCCTTTTGCACAGACTGCAGGACTGAGTTTTTTTCAGTGCCTGTATAAGACAAAGTCCAACCTAATCAAGCCACTGTATAATTAAACAAGATTGCAAATTGCTCCTTGTCTGAATCACCAGCTGTGGTTTCTGTAGCCATGAAGGTTTGTTGTATATAAAACAGATCACGGCAAAGTTTAAGTTCAACCCACTCTCTCTGAGGGAAGCATTGCTTGTGACAGGCAGAACAAAGCACACATATCACTGTGTTTACAGAAGCTTCCTATTTCCATCAGCTACAGACGTTGAAGAATTTCAGTGGGAAGATTAATTTAAATGTCACTTTACAGCAGCAGCCCCTTCTTTGCCTTCCTTTTATTACTATATAATTAAATTCTCTGCAATGGCTCTGGAGAGAGCAGACGCATCTGCCCAAGACTGAAATATAAAACAACACTGGCAGTCAAGCTGTTTCCTGTGAAACCGAGAAGAGATCCATGGACCCAGAAATTCTTTGGGAATCTTTTTTTTCCCCCTCAATTTCTCAATCACTATTTTTCAGGATGGAAAAAAAAATAGAAAAATACAAAAGTAATCCTATTGGCTGACAGTTTACACGTAGGATCAGGTCGAGTTCAAGTATAAATGGAAGCAAGAATGAACTTTTTCTGTCTATGCTCCAGCTTTCCGCTTTTCTATTCCTCGCCGCCTCCACCCTCACCTTTCACTGACATCATCAATGCGGTGGCCATTGAAGGGCAGGAAGCTGTTTGTGTGGGGGCTGCTGGGGGATGCTGGGGCGGATGTGTTGCCTCTGCTGTTTTGGAGGGAGTGTCTCCGGCTGCGTCTTCTCTCCAGGCCGCGCCTCTCGTTGGTGCCGCCCACACTGGCCCGCCGGCGGTCTTTCCGGCCGCTAGGAGGCAATTGGGTTTCATCATCACCGTCCTCATGGCGTAGAGTCATCTGGATCAGACATACAATGGTATCAATGGGAAAATTGGTAAATAAATTACATGTATATGGTTTTTGTCTGAGAACAGCAACATGCAGCTTTGGGACTTTGGTATATTTTGTATTTCTGGCTTTTGTATGAACCTGTGAAATGTCATGCCATGATGTTGTAGAGATTGCTACTGGTGCTTCCATAAGATATTAACACAGAAGATATTTTTGATAAGCAACCATTAGACATATAACAGAGCAGCTAGAACAGCCAAAAAAAACCAAACAGAAAACTGCATCCCTTTACTGCCTTTAAAACCAGGAAGATAACACTCAATGCCATGTCATGATATTACAACATCAAAAACTGCGTACGATGCTTAGTCTCATATCACGATATTGAAGTATTAATATGCTGCCCAGTCCTGCTGTGAATTTTAGCTTGAGGTTTATAATCAGGATGGTGGTGAGTTTCTGACCTCGTAGATGTTGAACTGCTCCATGAGGTCGAGGTCCGTTCCTTTTCTGCTCAGGTGTCTCTGGGCCATGGCTTCAATCCCCTGCTCCTCCAGACAGTCCACCACGTCATAGTAGGAGTCCTGGTCTGGAAGGCCGGCCAGAGTCTGACACACACACACATACACATGCACACACATACAAAGATGCAAACATGCAATCAAAACATGATTACAGTTCTTTAGTACCTTGCCTGTCATATTTTAGATTAACTATGAGAACAACTGGGACAGCAGAGAAATTGTGGTGAAGGTGGTGGAGAATAACCTGGGAGGGGAAGGAAAACATTGTGAGGAAACTGAAAGACACAGAAGTTAACAAAGAAGAGAATGAGAGAGCAGAGTGGAGCAGGAAAGCTGCTCACTGCTGGTCAATACACTAGTGAAATGGAAAATCCTACATAGTATTCACTGACCTTATTGATGAGTGTCATGGCGTACACCAGCAGCTCTGTATCCACTCCATCCTTCTCATCCAAGATCTCCATGGTGTTGGACCACATTTTTGTGCCTAATGCAGCAGGAATGAAACACAATGTGAGTCACACGACAGACTCCAAACAACAAAGCCAAACACACCGATCAGTGTTTGGAGGGGGTTTACACCCACACCACAAAATAATTAAGCATAAATCCCTGGAACTAATCTGTGCTCTCATCTCATGGCGTTAAAAAAACGTGTCTCAAACATGCAGCTGCACCGAGGTGCATGAATCCAAAAGAACCAAAGGAATGAAAGCAATTCGACATTTCTTCGGGAACAATCGCTGGCTCCTGTGGGAGAAAAGCGGTCGTAGCATTCTTGTGGCAGGGGAAAAACAGAGCGGGACACTTCACGGGGGCACGCCATCCATTGAGAGAGGAGCCTTCGGGCTGCTCTGTGCCCCAGCCACCAGGGTCAACCCGGTCTCCTTCTCACCGGGAGACTGGGGATCGGGTTCAGTCTCCTTATGCAACAACACAAGTGATGAGTTAAGACAGAGCTGAGAAAGATGGCTGCCCGACCTCTCCACGCTGCTGCTCAACTCCCGTCTGTAGGCCAAAGCACAATGTGGAACTTTTGGAGCAGAGGGTAACTGAACCCAGCCAGGGGCAAGAGTTACAGTCTTTTTCAATAAGCCTTGTTCCACGCATGGCGAGAGAGCTGCTGAGGACAGCTGATCTGACTACAATGTAATAAGAAGCCTGTTTTGTTGTCTGCAGCCAGCTGAACAGAACTGCTGCAATCATGGCTCCGCTGTTGGAATTACACATGTGCATGTATGTCAGCTCTGCTTTGAATTCTCTGTGCAAATCTGTCTTGATATATTTGATAACTGACAAAACTTCACAATCAGTGTTCTTGGCTGGGCATTATTTGCATCTCAGTCTCTTTGAGCTGCAGGCTGGATTCTTACCTCTTTTGGTGTCCACAGCATTCACAGCCTTTATGAGCAGGGCGGCGTTAGCCTCAGTGTACTCCACGAACACCAGCAGCAACTTTAGGGCCGTCTTCACCACCAGACGAAACTACAACATATGAAGAGGGCGAAAAAAAATGTTCACGTAATCCGCCGTCGCCAAACACAAACCTAACATAAACCTAAACCTAAAGCTATCATGCTACCCATTAAAGTTTCATGGCACACTATATGTGTTTTACAGCACAGCCACTGACCAACATGACGCAGAATGAGTGCCAGTCCTTGATACTGCAAACACTAAATGGTATCATATTGTTTTATGAAAGCTTTTCCTGTCTGAGCAGTCTTGAGAAGTATGATAAGAAGCCCGCATGAGACAATCCTGAAATAGACATTTCAGGGGAATGTACTGTTCTCATGGAACACTGTCAGTCATTTCAAGTTTAAGTTACACAGTTACAAGTGTAAATGTACTAAAGTATAACTCGAATAAAATCTCGGTAATTATAGTGAACCGAGAAGAATCTGAAAATATCTTCATATAATTAAGGAAACCTAGTAACAGTGGGAAGATGCAGACCAGAAGTATGTGAAATGGAGAATGAATAATTCATAGAGATGGGACTAATGGGTCTTAAACACAGCAGAACTGTCAGTGTTAATTTAACACTAAAAGTCTGGCAACACCACACTATGCCAATGTTTGCAAGTCTACACTCATCATATTTCATTTAACACTTTTAAATAGCTTTGGGCTTCAATCCCAGAGCCAATCTTGCTCTATACGGAAACAAACAACTCTCCAATAAACACTTGCCAACTCCAAATTTCTAAGTTAAGAGACTGGGAAGACATGGCTTTGATAAAAACCATGGTGGATGTTAAATATGTTAATATTTACAGTGGAGGGCAGAAAGGGAAATAGTAAGAACACAAAATTAAATCAGATAATTGTGCTACAAGGGAAAGGCAAGCCAGTGCTGTTAAACATGTTGTATCACTGCCATAATGCAGTACTGCTGCACATGAAGCAACCTGGCCACTAGAGGGCTGAGGTGACCAAGATGAAATGAGGGTAGCTTGTATGTTGATACAAAGTGAGTAATGATATTTTTCAGAGGAGTTAACTATATAATTATTTGCAATTATTCAGTGCACATTATTTTGCTTTGCATTATGCTTCTATGTCTTTGTTGTTACAAATATGCATGTGTCTGTGAAGATTCATGCGTATAATTTACCTTGGAGCCAACAAGGGTGTAAAGCCACTGCACTGTTTCATTGTGAGATATGAGGCCGTTCATCCCATCCACATACAGCATTATCTGTCCAAGAGCTGGAAGGGAAGAGAGAAGGGAGAGTGGTTACATGCACATCTGCCATTCCAGTTTTGTTTTGTTTTCCTCTCTACAAAACTGTCAATGCCCTCACATCTGTCCCGCACAAGGCTGAGTGTGTTTGTATTTTTGCTTGTGTGTGTGTGTGTGTGCGCACGTGCGTGTGTGTGTGTGATATATGACATGGATTGTGAATAGAAGTCCAGCTTTGCAAGGCCTGTGAAATCTTCAAACTTGAACCTCATGCTCTCATCTGGCCAAGAGATCCTCTTTTATCTTTGAGCTGATAGTGAAGCCTCAGTGAGAAGAAGGATGCAGTATGCACAGGATATTGTGAGGGAATAATATATTTAGGAGAGAGCAGTTAGATCAGACACACAGATGTCATCTGATTGACATATCTGCTCAGAGTGCCTCATTAAGAGGCTTATGCTGAACTTGTATAACAGGATGCCATCATTTGTCCTATTTGACCAAAAGTCACACACCTTTTCACAGGATTTTCAATTATGCTGGTGACAGATACACATGTCAAGTCAGGTCAATTTTATTTATATAGTGCCAAATCATTATCTCAGGGCAGTCTTCATATTGAACAGGTCTAGACCTTACTCTTTACAATACTGTAATTACACATGTGCACGTGCACTTGCACAAACACACATGCAAACATGTACTGTTAGTGAAAGTCGTCAGTAACACTGCTGTTCCCAATTTGAATAAATCTACAAAGAAACTGCAGCTGCAATGGAAATGAACCTTGAACAAATCACAGAAGACAGGCAAAAGGAAAACAGTGCCTGTCCACTCGTCTCTCCACTCACTGAACACAACTGGAGGGAAAATATTTAAGCGGGCTGACTCGCTGGACTCTGACATGACTTCCATCTGTAACAGGATACATAAATAAGAGCATAATAAGAGCCAAGGGATCTCAATGGGGGGGCACTAAAAGTGTAGGGCTTCTGTTGAAGAGGGGAGCTGGGGGAGGGAGACAAATACCACTGGATAGGATCAGAACAGACAAAAGTTCCCTTTAAGCCCATAGTGTTTTTTTTTACAGGCGGAGAGTGAAATGGTCTGTCAGTGCTTAACAGCGTCTCAGTGGCCATCTCCACACAAGGAGAAGCACTTTCACACAGCAGAGCACACCAACAGGACAAGCTCAGCTGGAACCCACTGTAACTGCACATGATACATTAGATGACAGGAAACAGGGGGAAAAAAAAGTCAAGGTATAAGCATAGATCTGAGGTGGGACAGTTTTGGGAGGTCTGTTTCACTTCTGCTGACAGATGCCATGATCTTTTGGGGAATTACTCAGTGGTATTTTCTGGAAAAGTAATAAAAAACACTCTTGCCGCTCTGAAACTGGTATCCAGTTGATAGCTGGAAAGCATGAGAAAGGCATCAAGTTCCTCAAAGATGTCCTAGCCTGAGGACTCTTCATAGGCTGCTACAGTAGGCAAGGTGTATTGGATTGTTTTAAAATCCAGCAAAAAAAAAAAAAAAAAAAAAAAAAAAAAAAAAAGATAGTAGAGATATTTATGAAACTTTTCCCCATGTCAGAGATTCCTCTATGACCAACATTTAGACAAAATACTTTAACAGACAAGAACTATTTGAATGAACCACAAACTGTCTCTTCTCAGTGTGCTTTGTATCAGATTCTCCTATGATTCTCGTGATGTGGGGGCTGCAGTTTTTGTTATCTATTTTTCCTCTCCTCTACTCCTCAGGAGGGGCATGAAAATTGTGAATATGCTGTAGATAAGCCAAAATTCCCAGGTGCAGCAGTGTGTGCATGATGCATGAGAGTTTATGTCTGTGTGTGTGCATGGTATGCGAGTCTGTGCATGTGAGTGTATGCATGGTGCATGAGTGTGTGTATGTGTGCATGAGTGCATTTGTGTGTGTGGGTGGGTGCACACACATGCACGCAGATGGCCCACTGCTGCAGCAGCGTCAGTTCATCTTTTATCAATCTGGGTTAATTACTCACAACATGTCAGGCCAGAGCATTCCAAACAGTCTTTTACTGGTGCGCTCAGAGGAGTGTGTCAGAGCAGTCAGCAGCACAGACAATATGGCTTATCCAAAGGAGACCACATCACAGTGTGTTTATGAAAACATAATTAACCCCCTCAGTCAGCGGAGGCCTGAGTGTCGCCCTCTCCTGTAACTCCCCCACTTTGTATGACACCACTGTTGACAGATAAGTGACAACAGTAATGACTTGCTGTACAGCTGGCCTACTGAGTGTGACTCCATAATAAATTCCTACACATTTTGCTATGAGACCTGACTAGCATATGAAATGAGGCTAAAATAGAAAGACATTTGAGTGTGTTTATATTCTGTTTCAACATGCACTGTGAGTCAACATGATGGCAGCTCCACTTTATAGTTCAGACAAATTACAGTTGCTGCAGTTGCTGCATGAGTAATGACCTTCATTCTTCTTTTCAAGTTGGTAGCTGATGCCTGACCAGCAGTATCATCATAGCACAGACTTTTATCTGTGGGGTGCACCTGTGTACAGCATCTGTCCTGGTGCATGAGGGTTTTGTGGAATGCCCACTGCAAACCGGGTGAGAACAGATAGGTGGCCTTAACGAGGCTCTTAAAAGTTGTCATTACACCACATCAATGCACCTTTGATGATAGATCAGACATTAGTGATTCTTCACAATATCAACAACAAGTTGAAATGACTTTTAGATCATTTTGACATGTTATAATAAGGCATTCTAGAAATCAAATTACTCATAGTTTGAGGTTTTATTTTACTTTAGTATGTTACCAACAGGTCAGAAAAAGATGAAATTCATTAAGCATACAAAATATCATATCATATTCAAATACTAATTTTGAACTAAAGCAGAAACCGTACAATCACTACCATTTCTCTCAAATTTATTAAAATTGTTAGATTATGCCATCATTCAATGCCAGCTGCCATTTCTACAGAATTGCAAGAGTTACCGTAAGTACTAGAAACCACATGAAGCGCAATTACCATGCTAACAGTAAAGTAAAGGGATATCATAACTGTTTGAAAAAATTAAATTGCCTTCTATTACAGGAAGCTCCATCAGTCAGAGTCTGGTCAGAAACAGTTTAAGGAAACAACTAATCAGTCTCTCGGCAATCACTTTTGTGAACTACAAATGGAACTTGTTTCCACACAGCTGCAAGCAAATTAGTCATGAAACTGGCCTGGAAAATAAAAGGTTACCTCTTTGCTGCAGTTCAGGCTATAACTTTTGAAAGTGTGATCCTAATCATTTCATTACAGCATACTTCCCTCTCCTTTGTGCCTCTGCAGCATACATAGTGGATAATGGTTAATAGCTGAGAGGCTAGGTTGCACGTCTAGAAGCTTGGATTTGCTTTTAAATTCTAGGAGAGACAGTCATCAATAACTTTGAGAGAGGGTTAATAAGAAGAGCATGTGAGGGCTGAGTCTGTACAGGACAGCCTCCACTTCAAACACTGACGTAGAGCCAAAAATGTGGGCCTCCATTCAAGTAATCACAAGCAGCTCTACAATACCTCACACAAAGTACAACAATAACATTGCTTAGGCCCTTTGCATGTATGTCACGTAATGAGATGCTGGCAGACAATGAGCTGCCTTCAAAGCACAGCGATGAGCATTTAAATGTAAGCCATTTGTTGCAGAAGAAAGATGAGAAAGATCAAGCTTAAAAAGAAACTTGGAAGTGTTCAATGGGCGGCCTGGCATCTGTTCTTCACTCTCACACTCTATTTCTTTCATTACTTAGCAGACGTTGCCTTCTGAGTGAATGCAGTGAGTGCAGCCACTTGAAGCTGGAGAGGGGAACCGCAGACCTACTGACTGAAGGAGACAGACCCCAGTTCCAGTGTGTGAACCAGAACTTGGGTTTGAAGAGAGAAGTAAAGAGTCCAGCAACTGAGGTCTTATGGAAGTCCTGTCTCAGGGCCTCTCCCTCTCCTAAACCACAGCAATTATCTTCCACAGCCTGAGGAATGTACAGGAAGGGCTGCTCCCTGACCACTGCCGAGGTGTGAACCACTATGAGGCCTGGGTGGCAGCACCAATGCGTGCTAACTGCTTCAAATGCAGCGGTAAGAAGAAAGAAAGAAAGAAAAAAAATCCGCCTTATCTCTTAAGATGCAGGAGACCAGCTCAGCAGTTCCCCCCCCTATAAACCTTTCCCTTCCCCTCCCATTCACCACTCTGCTCCTTGGTTTCATTTACATTTTGGAATTTACCAAAACTGGGTCAGCCAAAATGTCTGTCAGCATGCCACATTTATTTTAGCAGGTCTTTGGGACCGGGGCCAAATTTTCATCCCATATAGTACAACTTACAGCCTCTTATCTTGTTCTGCTCTGCATTAGGAATAAGCTGCACTCACTTCTGAAATGTGCCCCCCTCTAGCTCTAGCTGGGCATCCTTCACTAGCAGAAAGACCTTTTATTCATATGATTTTCTATTATTCACTGTAATTATGCTCCAAGCTGGACTAACAGACTGCTGACTGTACTCTTGGTAATTAAGCAGAATTCCAACGCAGTGCTCATTTGGAGGAGTGACACAGATAAGCACTCAACAGTGACCCACGAAACCTCAGTGTCCTCTTTTCGAATAGAGTTGTCACATAAATCAAACAATCTTTGCAATAGATTTTTACTCAAGAGACAATCTGGTTTGGACCAGGCTACGACAGACCAAAAATCTTAAGAATCAATATGATTCAGTCAGGTTCTCCCAACTCAAGTGACAGAGAAAATACCTATTCTGATCACGATGAGACTTTTCTGCATTCTGCATTCTATACAACAGAGTCTGTTCTGTGCTGTACTAAGAGGGAACTGTACAGTATAGAGAGTCATCCTATATATGCTATAGATAGTTGTTCCGATGCTTAAATACAATCAATTTTATTTGTACAGAGATTGAAGAGGTTGTTGGGTACACTGCATTGCATTTGATTGTCTGGAATGTGTTATTTAAAAAGAGTTTGTTTTGGTTTTGGTGAGGAGTTTTTTTATGACACTGTGATTATGAGAAAAGCTTCCTTTTGGTACCATCTTCAATCATTGCTACTGCATCCATTTTCATGCCCGTAGATAGAGGGGGATTTGATTTGGAGTCTGTCTCCAGTAAAAAGACATTTATTACTCAGCACAATTAAATAGCTCTTATGTGCTCATGGTTAAAGTTTCATTTGTTATTCAGCAGCACCACTTCTAATCACCCAGGCCATTAGAGCCAGACTAACTACCTCAGCCAGACCAATTTCAATCACCAGGCCCACTGCCAGACTCGTACCACGTCCCGTACAGTAAAACAACAAGGGAATGCTTCCACTCTCAGACTTGAATCCATTTCTGCCAGCATTTTGCCACAATTTACTGTGGGCCTGAGCCCAAACAAAATCCCCAAAGACAAACAAACAAAACTAATGGAACAATAGCATGAAGTAAGGCAGGGGAAACTCTCCAATTCTTAGCTGAGCCAACTCTACTGGCATCAGGGATATAAACTACAACTGTGCTGCTGATAGAGAGAAGGGCAGAGTAGGTTGCACACAGTAAAAAAAGCAAAAAAATGGATATTTCTATAACTTTAGCTACTCTGTTTTTCTGTATTCAAAGTAGTTTACAGCTGAAAACAAAGAGAGCTGCTGTACAAATAATAATTTTAGAACAAAGAATATGTGAACCGGACCAACTGTTGTGGTTTTCCCCTTCCATCTAAGGGGGTAGACTTTGGAGAACAGCAACAGCCTGACATCCACCTCCTTGTAAAGTCAACTGAAAGATGAGCTGTAGTAAAGTGTTAGTGCTCTTGAGAGAATAGTGATGTGATTCGCTTTGGTTCTGGCCAGCCATAAGCTGAATTCAGTCCCAAGAAACAGTCAGCTCATAAGAATCAGCTGTAAAACCCACTCACATGCTGAGTGTTTAGATCTATCTGGCTGTGTGCTACTACTGCATTTTTTTTTCTTGCAAATCATAGTTTATGTGTCTTAGACTGCAAGGACTGCAAGGTCAGACAATAATATAAGAGCTGGAGAAATGAACCAAATCAGACAGTTCTCATAATATAATTTGTTTGTATACTAAATTCTGATGTTACAGTGAAACAGGTTCCAGAACGTGGCTGTAATTCCTCTACCCACAGTTTGCTCGGGCTCGTTTTTTCTTTCTTTCTTTTTTTTTCAGTTGCCTACAGATGAGGGGAGAGGGAAGCGGAGGCAGAATATAGGTCAGGCAGGTGGGGTTGAATTGGGTTCAGATGGGAGCTGTCTGCTCATGTGAGGGGATCAGAGGAGGTCTGTGGGGTCTGACATAGGGGGGAGGGAAGTATCCGGTAGGAACAAGACTCTGAGCTCATGCAAAAACACCACAAGCAGTTTAACTTTTTCCACTCAGTTGAAGATTGCATGCTCCTAGTTTTTGGTCACTTTAAACTTTTTAATTATCCTATAGGTAACAATGCCAGTATACTTCTGATGCAGGCAGCCTATAGAAAAGTCCTCAGTATTTTGATGCAAAAATAAAACTTCAGAATCACTTCTGGATGAAAAACTACACATTAAAGTATTAATGTGAATATAAATGAGTGTTAACAATATTTTAGTGACTGCTATGACCCTACTAAAGTGTCTTTGAGCAAGACACTGGATCCCTAACCCTCCAAAGCCTGCTCTGCTGCTAACCCTGACCTCAAACCATGTGGAGGGGGACAAGGAAAAAGAGAATTTCACCTTCAGGATCAACAGACGAGGGGCTCAAACTTTTTTTTTTATGTCACAGACTCCAACAAACGCACATTAGGCCGTAGAAATCAACTTGAATCTCTTTTTGTTGTTGATGATTTACTATTGAATTGTACAATTCTATTGAATTGTCTACACTGCACATGTGAGATGGTGTTATACAGTATATCATCTTATTACTAGAGAATTAAATTATAGCTATTCATTTAGCTGGGGATCCCCCAAAGCCCCAGTTTGGGAAGCACTGCAATAGAATATCACTAAAAATAAATAAAAACTAACTACCTGACTAAATTAATAATAGCAAATACATATTTGATAAGTTCAACTGTGTATACCATTGCATCCTTCAGCATTTCCATATATGCCTGATATAAATGAATATATAATCACAAATCAGGCCACAATGCTCAATCACCTGGAGTGTCAGCACTTGTGCAAAAGTGTTATGTTCTGTATATTTCAAACCGTCATATCCATAAAGCAACATTTCCCACCTTAAGACCTTAGGAATGGTGCATGTGTGTGTGCGTGTGTGAGATAGTGTCTGTGTGTTTCAGACTGAAAAGCTTTGCACATGGGGCAACAGAAGCAGTTGCTGGCTTAGAGAGCTGCAGGAGATTGACTGGAAAGTATGTGTGTGTTATTCCTGTGAGATCTCATTAGAAGCCAGGAGTTTCAGGTTCAGCTGGTGCAACATGGGTATTCCTGGAGAAACCCTTTTGGTGTGTGTGTGTATGTGTATGTGTGTGTGTGTGTGTGTGTGTGTGTGTGTGTGTGTAGTTCCTGGGTCTTCCCTTTCAGAATTCCTTTCTCCTAGTGGATTTACCAGAGAATTTCTCTTAAGGTTGATTTGCTGTGACTCACTTTCTCTGGCACATCAGTCTTGCGTGATCAAACACACACAGGGAAATTATCACATCCACAATAACCTGCATATGTACTGATGTATTTGCGCAGAGCAGGTCAGCTTGGCCCAGACAGAATGGAAATGTTTATCCAGACGATGGGCCACAGTAAGGGTCTCCCCCTCTAGAACAGACAACCTATAACACAGCCAGACAACACAATACACACTGTTTCCAACAAGGGCTGCCAACACCACTGTTAACCCAACCACGCCTGGGCTTTCACTTAGTGCACAACAAAATGGTCAAACCAGCAAGGGGAGGAGAACTCAGTTGCTCTCTGTTGAGTATTTCAAGAAACTGTGTCAGGAATTTTACAGTTATCACATGATCTGATTTGTGTTGATGCTGAACTGAGAACAATAAAGTCAACTGCCAAGTCCTGGGGTAGCCTATTGGATATTCAGCAACACCTCAGAATAATGTCAGTTTAAAAGCCGGCTCTGGACTGCACTCAGGTCTTACTCATGTATAACAAATTATTTGCTGCTAAATTGTAAATCACATGTACCTCTTTTCTTCGAGTATCTTTTAGATCCTAATAGATATCTGTACAAAAAATGCAACATGCATATAAAAATGATCATTTGATAAGATGGAGCTGGAGGCCAAATTACTCAAGAAGGTACAAATAAAAGGCTACTGGAATCAGTACAAATGATGGTGTTATCAGTAAAAAAAATTAGGAAAACATTTCAGGTTCCTAAATAATTATGTAGAATTATGTAGCTCTAAATATGCAGTACATTAGGTAATGTACTAATGATGAAGCAGCAATGAAGTTCAGATGGAAAACTGTAACCACTAATGTAATCTTTGGTTACCGATTTAATAAGTAACATAATGTTGAAACTCAGCTCAGCATCAACTCTTAAATGCTGTTTTTATTCCGACACAGTGGGTCTCAACTATGTGCTATAAAGGCTCAATCCAACCAAACACGCCAGCAGCTGTTTTCACTAATCAGCGCACCTTCAGCTACAAAGGAGCGCAGAATCAGTGAAATCAGCTGCTGCCGTGTTTGGTTGGCTTGAAAACCAGCAGACTCTCGGGTCACACACTCTTGGCACGAAGTTGAGAACCACTCTCCACTGTCATCGGATACTTGCTAATATGCTCGACATAAAATGATGTGCCACTGCACTGAGAAATATTACAGAGGCCGACTCGAATTTCAACAAAAGCTTCTTCTGTAAGAGGTGCACTTGCAGCAGTGTGAAAAAGACCGCTGCACAATAAAGTTACTGCTGTGTGACACTAAAAGCCAGACTGAGTGCTGTATTGGGAGCAGTGTTCCAGGTCCCAGACAATTTAAGAGGCAATGAAACACTTGACTAGAACACATCTCCCTCTCCCACTGAGCCGCTGTGAGAAACTCCCTCTGGAAACCAGGAAGTCAAGGTGCTTTGACTTATGGCATCCTAACAGCCGTGTCATTAAAAACAGGAGCTCTCACAATGGTAGCAAGAGTGAGAGACATATAGAAAGACAGATAAAGGGAGTGGGAGAAAGGGAAAGAACAAAGGAGAGAATGAGATAAAAGTGCAAAATGAAGTATGAGCATGACTTATTAGATTTGCATTGTTCTTCTCATCAATCGCTTTTCTCTGGAAACGATAAATTCACAAGTATAGGTTCAGTGTGTAAGTCTGTGTACACAACAATACAGCATGCTGTAAGGTATAGCCTTCTAGATGTACAGACAATTAATCCAATGTTGAGGAACGCCTTTTCAAAAGTATCTGTCAATGTACAGACAGCTTTGAAAGGTGTGAAAAGATTGTTCCTGTAAAGTCCTTCAGATTTGAAGCTCCAACTTCACTTTGGAACCAATTTTCAGAGGCCTTCACCTGTTCAGTGTTTTGCAAACAGGAGCGTGCAGAAAGAAATGGCATGACCTCTGAGAACTGCAAACAGAGAAAGTGTAGCTAAAAACACAGCTTGTGTTGAGGAATGTCAGTGATGAACATTTCAAAGCAAGCTATAATTGCTTTAAATTAAGTGTAATTGGTTTGTCTTAAATCTGCCCTGTGTCGTCCGTCTCATTCCTCTTTGCAGCTTTAGGTGAAAAAGTGCTATTCAGTAATGTAATGCTGTGATAAAGCCTTTCTCAATAATAAAATAATTTTACAGTTACCAATAAAAGACAGCTGTTACCTTTGTTAGTGATCATTCTGTAAAATTAGAAATACAATAATCCAACAAAAACCTCACTATTTGCTCTTCCACCTCATCTCCCGATTTGTTCTCATTATAACGAGCAGGGCTCTTGCAAAAACTTTTTATTTTACAGTTCTTGAAGCATTTTTTGGGGATTATAAAAAATCTTGTATATTATGATGTAAAAGCCCAAATGTTAAACGATTTGGAAAAAGCATTTTCTTTTTTAACTTTTTAAGTTTTTATTGAAAGGTTTTGCATGAAGAAAGTCACGGTAAGCTGGCTGTGTTGTTTATATAAGAGAAGTCCCAAAGACCTACATTGCAGTTTACAATGTGATGCTATTAATTACCTCCGCCAAGGAGGTGAAACCTCTGGCAGGGAGTTATGTGATGTGAGGTGAATAATGAATAACAGGTAACATACTGTATATTTTTTGACTAATGAGCCCTGCAATGCCTTTTTGGCTCCTGTGTTTGCACAAACCCAGTGCAGTGTGTAGGCCTATAGGGGGACCAGATGGCACAGGCCTTTCTGAAAAGGTGACCTCAGACCCGATCCCATTGAGGGGGTGTTAAAGGCAGAAAAGCTTTCCACAGAAACACAGGCCTCCCAAGAGCTAAGTCCAGATCTGGAAGCCCTCTGAGCCAGGTGTGAGGGGCCCGCAAAGCACTAACTGGCCACAGACACTTCCAAGGCTTTGAGAAGAGGGAATAAAAAGAGGAGAAAAAGAAAAAAGCGAGAGGGTGATGTAGATTGCTAAGAGAGTTATGGGAGAGCTACCATACCATTTACTCTGACAGCAAAGTTCCACAGAGTTAAGAGGAACCTGGTCTTCATGTAGAGAGCACGCAAACTGGTGTGCATGTGTGACTGTACCTTTTTCATCTCCCAAAGCCCCATAAGATTGATTTTTATTCATGAAAGAGAGCCCAACTGTTTTGTCGAGAGTTTTTTAATGCAATCCAGACAGATGAGGCTGCATTCCAACTCGTCTTGTTCTTTACTGGCTTTGACTTGAAATGCAGAGAGAGTTCACAGCACACCCACAGCAGAAGTGATCAATTTTTAACACTAAAACAATTACTGCTGGTGTGTTTGGCTCTTTTCTCTCTCTCACTGTATGTATGTGTGTGTGTGTGTGTGTGTGTACATATGTGAAGATTTCAAGCTTCTAATTTACTCCCCTCGGGGGAATTGTTGTGACATAGCTTCTCTTGGAAGTGATTAGCAGTAAAGCAGCCACAGCTACAACATATATCTGCTCCGTGCACGTGCATGTGTGTCTGTGTTCAAGCATGTGTTGCTTTTGTGTCCTCCGACATATGGTTCACGAGGGAGGGTGATCTACACCCCGCATTTCCTCAGCTGGTCAGGAGAATTTAGGTCAGGAGTTGAAGCAGGTTAAGGGAGCTTTTGGGAGAGCGGTAGCTTGGCATTCTCTCTGTGATCGTGCAGAAATACAGCAGGAGAAAGAGTAGAATGTGCAGAGATGAAGAGATATATTAGCAGATGAAAGAATAAAGAAGGAGTCCCAGACAAACACACTTAGATATTTTATCAGAGCTCTTGAAGAGGCAAAGAAAACAAGAGAGGAGCACAATAAAGAGGAGTGGAAAGGTATGGGAAGTGATCCCATCATTCACAGCACAATGACACTAACGGCTCTTACATGTGGTAAACTCTATGCTTTTTGAGAGCTTGTCTCCTTCTGTGTCTGGCCATTTAGCCAATGTGATTTATCCGTCTGAGTCAAAGACGGGGCCAAGTTCAGATGGAGCATCAACCACTGAAGATCAGAGCCCTACAACCACAGCATTAGTCCAGGCAGGGGTCATGTTCATGTTCAGAAGCTGCCCGGGGCAACATTACTGTTTCGTCACAGACATCTGCACTTCGCTCTTTGATTCATTAAATATCTGAAAAGATCAACAATGTGCAGGTTGGGAAATTACAGAGGACGCATGCAGGAACATGCTGCATCTAAATGAATACACATGTGGCAGCTAATATCTGATTGAAATGTGCACCCAAATCATTCGGGTCAATTACATTGCTAACTCAATGTGAGGTATGACTCACTTTTTCGCAAGCCTTAAAATACTACAAAGAACTTTCAGTTTGTGTTGATTTTAGCGGCCCCTGTGGACAAAAGCGGTAGTGTTTCCTGGGAATGAAGCATTTGACGATGGTGAAACAAAGTAAACTTTGTTTAAGTTCCATTCATACACCTATGTTACATGTAAGGTTGCATTCACCACCAAATCCGGCAATGCAGCATCTTCCTGCAGGGTTGGTGGGACCAGGTGGCAGGCATTTAGAATAATTCTATAGCAATATCTAATATTCTCACTGATGGTCTAATTTGTTTCAGAACCAGCTAAAAACTCCTTGTAGCTGCTTTAGTGAAGTAACAGAAGAGGTGTCTGGGCTGTGTAATTCTAAACTTAACTGAAAAATTTGTCTTTATCAGACTAAAAATGCTTTTTCTCCAAGCTTGAGCAAATATAGGTTATGTGTTGCATATACAGTTGAACCAAAAAAGAATTAACCCATGATGCCCCAATAGAACAGAAGTGCAGCAAAACATCTTCTCATCCAAAGGTGAGGGAGACTATGAGGAAAAAAGAAAGACGGCAGGAGAAAAAAAAAACAGAGAGGAGGGGGAAATTAGTTTTATGATCTGCAACATCCTGCTAGGACTTTTATTAGCCGCTTAAGCATGTGTGACCTGCCCCCTCACAGCAGGCTGTTAAATGGTAGTGACCTTGTGGCGAGCACTGTGAACCCCGAACACGCCGCTCCCCGACCATGACACAGATGATCTTTTACCTTACCACCATGGGACAGATAAATTACCCAGCTGCTACAGTTGGCCTAATAACCACCATACTATCTGTGGCACACATTTCAGTTTGTTTATGTCTTAAGTGTGTGAAGCGTGGGAAGGTCATCAAGCAGAGTCATCAATTTAACTTGGCGTATGTAAACACGTGGTCCTGGAGAAGTTTATGGAAAGGAACGTGTTGCAGGATTGATTAATAACATCCTTGATTGGCCAGTGCTGTAAATTAAGGGATGGAAAAGCAGAGAAGGGGGAAAGTATGCTGTAAGTTTACTTGGTGCTGTGCTGTGCTGAACGTACCCCTGAGGATGTAATTCTGGTAGTTCTGGTCTGCTTCAGCTCCCACTTTAATCAAACATGTCAGTCCTTCGGCAACCACAAACTCATGCACCAGGTCCTTGTCATCCTGGAAAGGAGGGACAGTGTTTCAAATATTCAGGATATTACATACAGATTAAGTCAGTTAAGGAGGAAATTGACCTTTTTTTTTTTTTTTTTTTTTTTTTTTGAAACTGGAATTTGGAATTTCACATGATGGGCATCATTAGGCTTTAATGATAGTGTACATCAAGTACATGACCTTTAACTTCAAATCATACACTATAGACTGAGAATCAAAGAACATGCAGAAAATACTGGTCTGTAACCTTTTTAAGGATAGTATAAATGCCTTTTTTCCCCTTAGCTCAAGCAGTATTTTGTGACTGTGAAAGCATAACATTAACTGGAACACCTGCTGGGAGGAATTGTGCTTACAGCCAATTTGCTCCTGCCTTTCAGTGGGAGCAAATTAGACATACAAGTATCATGAAGACACACACAGAGCAGGAAAATTACCCAAAATGCCCACAGCAGCAGATTTCTTATTCATGGCACCCCTGTGTTTTGTGCCACCTTGAACCTACGTGTGTGTTGCTCCACAATATTAAGGACTAAGTCAAAATTGTTTGCGGAGATGTGCTCAGACTGTGGCTTCCCCGCTTTAATGAGCATGAAATGGCAGAGAGCACAATGAGCACATCTCACACTGAGATAAATCTTTTTAATCACATCAACATCCCAAGCAGGATAAATGCCATCTGTAAACTATATGACTGTATTTAACATAAAACTGAAAATAGACATTGGTTTGCTTTTGTGGACGGAATTTTGTATAATAGACAAATATTTGGAAGGACAAATCAGACAACTGTAACAATCCATAATGTTGGGATTAAAAAGGCTATAAAATCAAAAACATATGGTGGAGAAAATATGTATCATCACAAATGTAAAATAAGAAGACAGGTCATGGTTGCACATTGTTGTTTCAATATGGCTTTTATCATCTCATAGCTTTTATCATAGCAGGACGCATTAAGGATGGAGTTAAGTCTTTATTAAACTTCAAGAGGAAATTTCTGTTGCAGAAATACATTTAGTCATCTGTGCTTCATCTAGTGCTTTTATCCAAAGTAACTTATAAGTGATAACAATAGCCAAAATCATGACAATACATACACCAAAGACACATAAGACATAAAAACAGTTGTGTCAGTCACTATAGCTGCTGTGTTCCTGACAAAAACAGCACCTGAGAGACACATTTGACTGTACAAAAATCAGATTTGGGCTCCAAAAGTCAAAATCTGGAATCTGGATATGGAAATACCCAGTTTTGATAAGATTCAGGCTC
The DNA here is from genome assembly GCA_900302615.1 of Holocentrus rufus. Taxonomy (NCBI): domain Eukaryota; kingdom Metazoa; phylum Chordata; class Actinopteri; order Holocentriformes; family Holocentridae; genus Holocentrus; species Holocentrus rufus. The sequence continues at coordinate 26,290 of OMLF01011295.1, forward strand.
TGAATTATATGTAGACGGGACACAGTCAAGCGACAATGTACATATAAGCAACATAAAGAGATTGAAAGAGAATTGATTGAGATTGAGATTGAGATTGAGATTGAGAAAAAAGTGATGCAGATAGAGTAAATAAATACAGGCACAAAAGATGCATACCACAGTGTGACAGCCAGATTCAGGCCTAGTGTTTCCTGCGATGTGATATTATCTAATTCAATCTTCAGCATCAAATCTCATCAGCTCTAATCACGCTGAAATGATAACTGTAACCTCAGCTCAAGTACTAAGCCTGTATGTCAGCTTGCAGTTTGCTGGAGGGAATTCCTGCTGCTTTGGCCTCTCCACTGTCCTGGATGGCAAAACCACCTGCACCTCTCACATCTGTTGATAAGTCAGTAATTCAAGGCTAAGCAGCATTTAGGATTCTCTGATATGGTCTACCGTTCAGGTGGGATACAGAGGAAGAGACCAATAAACACTGTGAGCTCTCCCTCTCTCCCAGGAATATGCCAAAGTGCTTCCAGAGCGACTTAGCCACAGATCTGTGATGGAGACTGCAGCCATTTGGCAAAATATCTGAATATACAACAGTGTGCTCACATCAAAAGAAACAGAAGGACGATCAGCTGGTCTTCTGATTCATATGCTGCACTACAACAAGCCATAACTGATATCAGTACTTGGCGCAGATGTTATTTTAGAGCACTGAATGATCAATTTTCTTCTCAACTGAAACCCAAAAAAGCCACTCCAACTATAACTATCCAACTATCCTGATCTATTCTTTGGCTGTGTGAATCTCCGTAGCTCTCTTTTCTATCCAAGTGTCTCCAAGGCGGACTGTCGGCCAAGCCAG
>OMLF01011298.1:0-10565 GCA_900302615.1 Holocentrus rufus
GGGGTGCAGCGCAGGGTCGTAGTCTCTGTCCATGGCAGGCGACGGGGGGCTGCCATACATGCCAGGGACTTCCTCGGGCGTGGAGCCCAGGCCTGGGCTGTGAGGAAGGGTAGCTGCCACGTCCAGCAGCCTCTCCAGGTATCGGTCGTCCTCATCGGCCTCAGAGAGGTTGTCATACTGGGAGGTGTTGGAGGGGCGTCTGTTTCCCGCAGGCACCGGGACAGAAAGAGAGACTGGGAACTTGGTTGGCTTGGGGGGAAGAACTCTGGAAGAAGACGAGGAGGAGGAGTTGTAGACACGGGCAAGAGAGGGCTGGGAGGAAGGAGGTTTCTTTGGCATGAGGTCAAGGGATGAGGGCGGTTTCGGGCGGTGTTTCAGCGATGGTTTCACCTGAGGAGGACACTCTAACCCTGGTGAAGGAGCAGAGCAGGGGGGGAGAGAGCTCTGCTGGGTCTCAGGGCCAGTCCCACCATCACCTAGGCAGGGTGGAGGTGCTTGATCGCTCTGCTCAGAGAAACAGAATGGCGGAGGAGGTAGATCCGGAAGATCCAGAATTTCCTCCTCAGCCTGCATGGTAAGAGCATCCAGAGAGGGGGGCTCATAGGGTGGAGGCCAGTCTAAAGGCTCCTCATTGGTCTCTGGGTCTTCAGGCTGGGCGTCCTCTTTTTGCCTGGCCTGGCTAACATCTGGGGACCTATCCTTCACGATACTGACCACACCCGCCGCTGCACGCGGTTTGTCCGCTGCCTTTGGTGGCAACGGAGGTGCTCTGGAGGACCCTTCAGGAGACGGTGTTGCTTGTGTGTGTACTACAACGGGGTCTGGGGAAGGCATGGAGGATGTGTGTGGCCCAGAGAGACTTCTGGAGTCCTGAGTGTCTGCAGGTGAAGGAGTCTGGTCGAGGGTGATGGTGTCTGGTTGTTGGGTCTCTGCATTGGGCTGTAGATTCATCTTGGCCTCCAGAGGAGAGTCAGGCTGCAGGGGCAGTAGAAGAACTGGTCTCTCTTGACCAAGAGGTTTAATTGGCAGCTCGTCTGACTTGGCTAAAAAGGGAAATGGGAAATGGGATCGTATGAATACAGGAAAAAAGAAAGACTCAACTGAAGGACTGAAAACTAGAAATAAATTTTCATTATTGAAAACACTGAAAGAAATAACCTCTTAAAGGTGCATGTAACCCAAAATGAAAATCCAAATTTGGTTGCATCTAGTGGTAGAAATTCTCACTTTGCTGCAGTGATGCAACTTTTCACACTTGTCATTGCTACATCATTGTTGTACGTGATCAGCAGTGCAACAGACCACATGTCTGACTACACCCAACAGTAGTGTTAGGTGTGGTCAGAAATGCTACAGAGCTTCAACTTTCAACCCCCAGATCAGTACAACAATGCTTTCTTGCCATGAAGGATTTAGTGTTTCATCGCTCATTTCAGCAGTCCCCACCTGGAGGAGGCAGATCCAGCTTCTTACTGCGCAGCTCAGACATGGCGGCCTGTAGCTGCTCCACCACCATATCATCAGACAGGATGAAAGAGACAGCCAGATGCTCCTGCAGAAATTCCCTCAGGTCCTCCATCTGAAGCTTCAGCAGACGCTCTTAAATGACACAAGACAGACACAAGAGCACAGCCAGTTTTAATTTGTGGGATGGGCACGATGGTAGGTGAAGAGGTCAGTGGATGGGCGGTTAAATGTGGAATGGCTGATAGGTAAATTCTGATATGGTGAGCTAAAAAATGCAAACAGCTTGGCCAAATATCGTGCTTTAGTAGGTGATGTAATGCAAAAGCCCAAAACCTTTACTACTTCATTTTATATAATAAGCAGCCCCAGGTGTCCTGGTCACTCACAAATCTAAGACACGTGCTATGTGAATGTGACATCCTGGGTTCAAATCCAGCCCAGGGCCTTTTTCGCGAGTCACCACCCCATTCTCCTACCCTCTCTCTCCAATTTTTTCCTGTTTCTCTCTACTTAATCTGTCCAATAAAAGGTAATAAATGATAAAAACTGTTTAAAAGCAACAACAACAAAGAAGCAGCCCGTCAAACTGACTTGTTTTAAGAACAATCGACCAATCTGGCGAGGCACGCCTTGAGCGAACATCCAATAAAAAAGAGGTATTCCATTCTTCTCCACAGCAACCGGCCACTTGCATTATGTAAGTCTTCCACTTAAGAGGCAGCCAACCGAGAGGCAGCGTGCGATGTAATCCACATGGTAATACTCTCTGGTATAGCAACAGCAGCTATGGCTGTATCTGGGCATAAAGCTGGTTTCCCTGACTCATTTAGGACACACAGCACGCCACGGTGTGAAGGATGATGTCATCAGCTTCATCCTTATACTCACTCTTGTGTAATTTCAGGGTTGTGTAAGCCATGGCAGTCAGCATCTTCTCTCCCTCCAATATGTAGATGTCCCATAAACGCAGGGTGAGCGTGAAAGGGCTCTGTTAGGACACAGCAGCAGAAAGTCAATGTGATTAAAAAAAAGAATAAAACAACCCCAGATGTTATTTTTCTCTTCAGGCATCAAAGGACGGAAATGCATTGTGATGTATTGATATTTTAAATGCAGGGCCACATGTGGAAGTACAGATGAACAGGAAAGGGTTCAGAAACACTCATGCAGTTTATGTTATGTTATGAAAGCAGCTGAGGAAATGCAAATACAATGGAGACTCACTCGGTCAATGAAGCACTGCAGAAACCATTTGGTGGTATAAATCCCCGTTGTCATCTGCTCCTTGTCCTGTGGGGCAGGTTTAAATGAGAAATGGTCTCCATGGGAAGTTCAAATCACTCTTCATGATCTGTTTTCAGTTTTAAGTCTCCACTCGCAAAGCAGTTCTGACACTTGGACTCTTTTTGAACATGTGGTCTTTTGCAACAGAAATTTATCAGGTAAATGAAATGACTGGATTAAATCTTTTGAAAAAAAATCAACTGCAACCCACAAGCTCTGAAATAATCAATTACTCATTTTTCTCCCATACACAGCAGCATGAGTCATGCAGATGAGTCTCACCAGGTGCTTCTTCAGCTTGGGCAGCATTTTGGAGAGGATCTGCTCATGATGGGCCTGGAAACGCTGCAGCTTAGGAAAGCCTGGGATGAAGAACCCTGGTACAGAAAAAAAAACACATCAGCATAACATAAATGACGTGCACGGCTGGTGGAGGAAAAACCCATTACAATGAAAAATTTAAAAATTTGATCTCAAGGACAAGGACTCATGTCTTATGTAATAAAGTTTTGCATGTCAACAAATATGCATAAGACAGGCATCTTCCTCCACACTATCATCCTTCTTAAACCATCTCCATTTTATTATCATTTTACGAGATTAAATGACCTGAAACTAAAGTCTATTTATTCCATTTGCTTTATCCACAATCTGTAAGCCTTTTGTTTTATATCCCATTGTTCTTACTGTGATTACTTGTGAAACACTTTGTAACTTTGTTTTGAAAAGTGCTACATAAATAAAGATTATATTACACATATCTGCCTCACCATGCATGGCATGTTTGCTGTTGGTGAGGAGCTGGGACAGAGCCCAGAAGGCATCTTCCTCGTTCAGGTACATGAGCAGGACGGCAGCGATCTGACTCATTCCCTGGCAGTAGCTCACCTCCTGGGGGAGAACACAGGAGAGCAGACCGCTTCAATTAAAACAGCAGGAGCAAATGAGGGGGGAATTATTCATAACTTAATGTAGCACACACACACACAGAGCCAGCGATGAGGGAAGGAGGACACCTGCATGTCTGATGTGATCTGAGGGCAGACTGTGGATGTCTGATGAGGTTAAGCTGTGCATGCTGAGGAGCTAAAGGCCTACAACATCACAGATTCACTTAATCAAAGGCTTTATAACAATTTACTGCAGTGAAATATTAATTCTGAGCATCTTACTATCCTTATAATACTGCCAATTCTGACTCAACAATGAGATACACTGAGCAAATCACCCTTGGCACACATAGCATACACAAACCAAAGACACACATTTGCTATTTGTCCATATTAAGTCCGATTTATAGTGTAACTAAGAATGAGCGCTCGCAAGTATCCTTTCATGGAAACAGTAAATTTAATTAGGGTTACATTGAGGTTAAACTAGGCATTCTCCACATTCCTTTTCTACCATCACATATGGGGAAGGACAAACACTCTTTTCCCCTATGCCTCCCTTTTTCTCTCTCTCTCTCCCTCTCTCCTACTGACCCAGTTTCTTGTAAGCTGTATGTGCGCGGAGGGGAAAAAGGAAACGGGAACAGCACATGGCCGTTTCCTCTGGCTCGAACACCTCTACCACACAGGAACCGAATACAATCTCAAATCAGAAAAACAGGACCAGATTCTGTTTCTGTGTGTATGTGCGCGCTTGTGTTGGGGGCAATGCACGAGCGTGAGTCTGTATTTATGTCTGTGCGGGTCAAGAGACAGCCTTGTAACGATAACATTTCCATCCTCTCCATTCCTCCCCTGTCTACCTCCAACAGACATGCTCCGATCTGGCGGAAGATAATGGCGGCAATCTGACCTCAAAAAGTAAATGATGAATACATGCTGAGATGTGTTAGAAATATGGTTGGATGTATACACAGATCTGAAGTCAGTCCTGCAGAGACAAACTCTGGAAACGGTGGAGAAGGTACAGATGGCGGCGATGAAGATGATAACAATGAAAATTGCTTGAGGGGTCATGAGGAACTGAGGTGAACAAAATGTTATAAGCCTAATTTCTCTCATAGTGCATCTAAAATCTCACACAGTATCTTATTAGCCAGTTAAAATATATATTATCTAAGGGGATGTGAATTTTCAGTATGCAAGGGAGGTTCACTGTTGGTTTGACTGCTACATTGTGTTGCTGTACATTCAGGCTGAGCCGCACTCATAAATAAAACATCTCACCCAAGGCTCTAAACAAAGACACGAATGGATGGGTTTAAAGTGCTTGTCCTATTCTCATCCCACTGTTTGGCCAGGCAGCACAGTCTCCTGCTCCTCCATATTATGTAACGCACACACTTGGGAATGTACACATACACTTACCGTATTGTAGACAGAGTAGGCTGCAAGTACATGAAACAGTGCCTGCTGCCTGCAAAGAAAACAGAGAAACATCTCAGGTTTAAACTACAAAAAAAATGAGAACATTTCCTGATGTAACACAGCAAGCTGAGGCAGAGAAAGGGCATGGGGGTTTAATAAATGAAAATTCCCCAAAGCCACATGAGCGATAATTAGTCAAGCATGAACCATCTCATCTCTAAATTAATCCCATCAATTGGCACAGACAGTTGCATTCACAACAGCCGCAAATAATTCTGGAGAGGCTGGCAAACCCTGGCTGCCTGCGAACAGCCTGCTAGCCTGTGTGTCAGCGCGTATGAGGCCGTCCTTTACTAACACTGAATGCTCCTCTGTCTGAGCTCTCCACTTTGCCCACTGAAGCGATGTTTAAGTATTAATGAAGGGTGTGCATGTGCATATACAACAGATGTGTCAGACCTTCCCGAGTCCTGCGACGGAGCAATGTGTAAAGAGGAGCCGCTCCATGCTTCAATCAAGAACAGCTGCAGAGCATTAAGTGAAATGCAGCAGACTCTCACAACAATAATAATAATTTCATGTCTTGTAGTGTTTGGGCGCTGCATGCTGAGTGTATGTGATGGCACATTTGCAGGCATTAACAAACTCCTGTAACAGGCCTCCATCATACTGAAAGCACAGGCATGCATGCTTTGCAGCTGATTACATCTGGTGCTTCAACTGACAGCGAACACAAGGCTTCCGATGTGTGTGTGTGTGTGGTGATGGGGGGGTTCCCGTCTCCATCTGAGTGAGCATTGTCAGGGCATTAACATATATAATGTTGACAATTAGAGGAGATCTCTCGCCCCGTAGTAACTTCATGCATACGCTCACAGAGACAGGAAAAGGGCCATAAATAGACCTCAATGTCTCTGTGTGAACAAGACAGCTGTTGACTTGCAAGGAAAGAGTGGGCAGCCGGGCAGGATGGAGCCGTGTTTAGGTCTGTTTGGACTCACAGGCTTTGAATTGAAAAGGATGTATGGTAACGAGGGCACGAGGAGGGCGCTCAATCACACACTTAAAAGAGTTCAACTGCATGTGAACAAACAGCAGGCTTCCAGTTTTGCCCGAGTCACAACAAACCCCCCAGTCGCTGACCTGGCTGCAAATGTAATAATACATGAATGTGTGTGTCAGTTCATGCATGTTTGATGATAGTGTTTGCTTCTTTATATTAGCGTTATAAGCATGCGAATAGTGCTCCTGCATGCAATGCATCTGTATGTGCCACTTCCTGTGGGGCCTTTCTCGCTGACAGGAAGGCTAATAAAACACTGAGGGAGGAAACTAGTCTTACTTTGGTTTTGTGTTTGAGTGTGTGTGTGTGTGCGTGTGTGTGTGTGTGTGTGTGTGGTCCTACAGCAAGGAGCCGGAGTTCAAGCCCTGCAGGAAACTCAGTTAAGGGCAGACTTGAACATGAGGGGTCGATGAATGAAAAAACAACCGGAGCTTTGGGGACCCCCAAGCAAAATAAAGCCTCCAGTTGAAGACACGTGTTATGAAAGCTCAGCAAACTTTATCACTTACTTAGCGGTGGCTAAAAGTCAGAGGAGCATTCATATGATCCATAGGGATCCCAGCAGTGTGTTTGCTTTCATAACGCAGGGATAGGTATCACAAACTACTGCAGGTTGTGGCTTTTAATGGTGGCGGTGATGTAACAGTGTCAAGCTAGCAGGGGTGAACAATCTTTAATATTTACAGACGTATCAATCATTAATCATCAATCATCTTTTAGGGATCACAATTTGCACTATCCGCACATGCAAATATCTGCTGACTGAAGCCGGGGACTCACTTGACTCCAAAGCGGTCCATGAACATGATGTGGTTCCTGAAGGTCCTGTTGACGTCTAGGTCTATTTGCTTGATCTCTGTGGAAAAGCTACGGGCCTGCTGCTTCATTTTCTGGGGGGCAGAGAAGAGAAATAGTTAGAAATAGTTAAAAAATCTGTTTTGAATAATAGGCACATTTCACAGTATCCATGTTATTGATGCCTTACTGCTGAAAAGCAACCTTCAGTTATAAGACTCGTACCTCATATTTTCCAACATTGTCTTGTTTGACCTTCTCTATGTCGAGGAGCAAAGCCCAGGCCTGGCCTCTCAGCTGGAGAGGGATGCCTTTATACACACGCTTCACCATCTGAAACACACCGGACAGTGACATTTGAACAGATGGATGAACAGATGGATGGATAGGTACACCTTCCAAACACGTAAGTACACACACACAAAGCACGTCACTCTCTGACAACCAGAGGAAATATGTGGAGGGTCATTTATAAACGCCGGTCTTGTTAACTCCCCTGATTGACAGACATTTATCAGACACACTTATGTGCATTCTTGTCTAGACCAGAGAGGAGGAAGGAATAAGAAAGGCAGCTGTGGTTAAAAGGAGAATGGAAAATAGATTATTTAAGGAAATACTACATCAAATAGTTGAGTAGAAAAAAGGGAAGCGTGGGATGTAAGAGCTAAATTAAGACAGTATGAGTGACAAGAATGTATTTGAGTGTTAAGGAGTTACACACCTTATCACTGTTTCTATACTTGTCCCACTTCTTTACCATCTTTAGCCATTTCTCCACCCGCTCTATCTCCTGATGCTTTTGCTGGGGAGGGGAAAACACATAATTTAGGCACTTTGCATCCGTCATGTAGCTTAAATGTCAATGTTGCAATCTGGAATGCTGAATCTACCCCTCCCTCCAAAAATATTCATACCTTCTCTTCAAGAGCGCTGGGTGTTGGCAGCTCTTCCTCACTGGAACAGAAATACACCAATAAGCAATGTGTAATGATAAGAAATGTCAGATATTGACTTAATTTAGCTGTGGTATAACACATCATCAGAACGTGGGAGAGAAAACAAGACACATGAGAAGGAGAGGCGGATATTGAAACAGAAATGCATTTCCTTTGCATATATCCCAAATGCAATATTATAAGCACAAAATACTCTCGTGGTTTTAAAAGCTATTTCAGGCCTCATGACCCTGCTAGATACTGAGAAACCCCATATTCTGGTCAGGAAAGATCAAAGTGCTGCAGGTGAAGTCATCTCCTTCTGACACAAAGTGACACAAAGTGAAGCAAAATAAGTAGAAACAATCTTATATTTAGCTACCTTAATTATGAGTGTATGACACTGTAGTATTACAACAGCTTCTCACAGGAATGTGTATTTATATGAACATACAACATGTAAATCATATGGACATGGTACTATGCTATAATACCATGTAGGTACATAATGCATTTGTGTATTTAATCATTTGACTATATTTTTATGCTTGCTTTCCATTACAAGAATTTTACTTTGATTGTCATTACTAGATTTTATTGTTAACATTCTCTTTTGTTTACTTTTATTATCTTGCCTTCTTTATCCTTAGTCAACACAAATGTATTTACATGTCATGCCAATAAAGCAAGTTGAAATTTGGGAAAGGGAAAAAAATGCGCGAGAGAGAGAGAGAGAGAGGGAGAGAGAGAGAGAGAGATGACTGAAGCTACTTTACAAGAATTTAAACCACTAAACTTCCAGTGCAGTGTTAGTGCTTTCAAACAGGTAAACTTACTGCAGGAAGCCAAAGCGGTCAGTGACCTTATAGATGCTGTAGTCAGCATCCTCCCAGGGGTCGATGCTGACGCCCTCCTGCCTGCCCTGAAACACAAAGAGTAGAACCCCCGTTAGAAAATACTGTACGCACGGCCGCTTGAAAACATTCCTGCCTGAGCCAAAAATACAACAGTGAATGATGCACACAGAACAAGACAGGCGAGTTTGTTAACCGGCTGAATTCTGTGATGTCATGATAACGCACAAATGTGCGCACATGGAAATGGAAGAATGTTCACGTTTTACAGGCAAAGCTGAAGTGACAGCAGATTTAGGACCAGCCTTCTCCTCATTGCTGCCTCCTTAATCAAATAACCAGGAGCAGACAGTCAAGTGGTTGTGATACGGAGAAAACACCTTGTTTTTACCTCTGTCGCCCTCCATAGTGCGTAGAACTCCAGGAATCATACAGTTTTTTAGGACATTTTTTTGTTAAACTGAATCACATGTGCTGTCCTAGTTTTCCTACGCTGCGTTTTAAAGTATTGTTATCCAAATCTGTGAGGGAGTGAAACACAACACAAACAGTTTCAGAACTGCGGCTCTGGGTGTCATTAATTGATCGTTCCTATCTCCCCTGCCTGTTGGAAACGGATCTATTCTGAGTTCACAGATTTCCACTCGGGGGCCTCACGAGACAGACTTGGTACTTTGGCGTGTGAGATGCGACTGGACTGACTACTAACAAACATACAACCGTTATCATCCTGTGACAACTGATTGAAAGCTAAGTTGAAAGGTAGATTTTGAGATGACGTTCAAAGGAACCCCTCTGACTAATGTCTGCTGCTAGAAAGTGCCACAGTTCTGGGGTTTAACTGAAGAAGTCAAAAAAAGCTGGTCATGCTTTTTTTTTATGAGACTTAAAGGGGCTGTGGTGAACTGTCAGCCCTCCCTGACATTTGGCAGAAGTGCCATGGTACAATCTGTCCCCGGCCTCAGCTGTTCAGTTCAGCGCTCAGTTGTCTGGTTCGTTCCAAATGACCAGTGGCAATCTGTCAGTTCATAAGACACACAACCTCACGTGCATTGGATCTGGATACCTAAATAGGCCAGCGTACGACTACAAATCAATGGTTTGAGAGGCAAGCGGTGGTAGTGTTCTCTCTCTCTCTCTCTCTCTCTCACACACACACGTACACACACACATTTACCTTGTCATATTTAGAGATGATGTCAGCTCGTTCCTCTGCTATCAATGTCTCTATGTCCTTCTTCATGTCAAAATCTGTAAGGAAGCAGATGAGACAGGAAATGGCATAAGTCGTCAGTATCATAGAAAATATTACATCACTTTAAAAATATATCTTATATATATAGTATCTCAGTCATTTTTTGTCTGGAGTTGGTGAGTGTGTGGAATATATGAACCTAACGATTCATTTGTGGCCACTTGCTGCATTTATTTGTTTTTATTTTTACCTCTTAAAGAGAACTGATTTGCAAGATAAAGATATAAACATAAAGCAGATGAATTCTGAGACAGTGTGACACTCGATTGATCTCTGCAGGAAAATTTCATTTTTGCTTGCCCCCTTCTCCAGAGAGACGACAGATGTTAAGTTCCATCTCTTTTGCCACTGGATGATTAGTCGACGCTGGACGGTCAGCCAAGAGACACCCCGGCTCTGCAATCAGCCAAATTTGGGCTTTGCCCTCATTCAACTCTGCAAACCTCACAGAACGCACTTCCTCTCTGTTCCCAGCCCACAGCCCCTCTGCTCTGTGGACCCAGTCCCAACACTCCCCCTACATAATACTAATATAATACTTTATAATGCATATAATATATAATACTTAATAAAAACCTAAATTACCAAAAT
>OMLF01011298.1:12001-25605 GCA_900302615.1 Holocentrus rufus
CCCCTTTAAGCCTGCCGCTAACCTTCCCTGGCCTGATGTGCTCTGGCAGCGCGGCAGTTGTTAGAGCTGAACAGCCACTCGACTGAGAACAGGCTTACTGCTCGTATGCCAGCTCAGCATCTCAGAATGCTGTTTGGATATGAAAAATATGCCAACTATGCCTGGCAGGCACGCTGAGTACAGCAGACGTAAGAACTGCTGGATAAATGAGGCTGGTCGCACCCTTTGTGTGCATGCTGTGCAGTATCAGGGTTAAACACCAGCCTTGTATTGAACAAAATGTAGCAGAAAATACAAAATACACCAAAAACAGCACTGAGTGTCAGTAGGAGCACTCACTCATTAACAGGAATCATGACATTTAATTTAGCATCACTGGCTCTGAAGGCCGACCAGTGTCGAAATGTCAGAGCGTTCTCAGAATAAACTGATGCTAAATTAAATGATGCCCTTTTTATGCGTGCTCCCACTGACACTCAGTGAGCCAGTCACTGATGTATTTTTCTAACTCTATGTACAAAGCCTTGAATAGCAGAGCACCTCTGCTCTCTCTTGTGTTTGAGTGTGAAAGACACACCTAAACCAAGTTAGACCGTCAAATGGTTAAAACAACTGGGCCTTTGTTATACTGCGCCTTTAAATGGCATCACAGGATAGAGATCTTGCTCAAGTTGAGAGTGAAAATAAAACATAAACGAGACACAGAAGAGGAAATAGGAGTATTTCAGATTTTTGGAGATTTTTGCTTTATGAGGAGCAGCACGGCATTAAAAACAAAAACTTTCCATCATGTCAGTCTGGAAACAGATTTAATTTACTATTGATCTGTGACCCCTCTCTACGCTGCTCTCTCTTTTGTCAGGCAAGCGCTTTGAGAAAAATAACTGATCAGCTCATTGCTTTAAAGTGGTGTGACAGCAATGGTGGCTTTCACTGATACTTGACAGCACGTGCGGCCAGCTGAGGCCTCAGGCGACACGACAGTATGCACGGCATGCTGTGCTGACAACAGGTGTGAAGGCACCTGCCCCTTCAGACAAAGACCCTCTAAGTTTCACTACAGACCCCAACCCAAGCTTATTATAGCCTCCAATGGCAAGTTACATTCTTTCCTTGCACTTCATGTTTACATAGTCTTACAAAACGAGTTCATAAATAATATAATATACCTATGTTTTTTATTGACAGAATTTAGTAGACATCTTTGTGACATGTTCCTTGTGTACATTTTGCTTTGTGATGATCACCAACATAGTTTGAACATTTTCATTTATCAGTACATCACTGAACATCTTATCTTTACGCCATGTCAGGCAGGAAACCAGTCCCTGATCCGGTTTGCACCAATCAGTTTAACTTCAGTAGGTTGTTTATAATTCATCAGGTACTCAAGAAGTCCTCCATATGCCTTATCTCCCAAAATCCACGCAGCCTCATCAGTTCAGTGTCCTCCATCAAAACAACAGCTGAGCTTCCTGTCTCCCTTTCTCTTCTCTTAACAGGTGGCCAGTGAAACAGAACCATTAAACAAATGGGCTCCGCTGTTCTTTTCTGTCTTTTCATTTTGTCAACTTCCCCTTTCTCTTCCATCTCAGGTCGCGCTATTTTAGGTTTTTGGGGGCATCAGCGAATTCTTCTGAACAGTTGAGCAGGAAGTCTGCGAGGTGGAAGCGTTAACCCTGCCCATATCACAGGATCCGGGAAAACTGGGTGACTTTTTAAAAAGGCTAGGATGTGAGAAAATGAACTTAAAGCCTAGGATGCTTAAAATGTGGAGAAAGCGGACAAAACAATAACAATGACAAGAGATCGGACCAAAACCAGAGTCCGGGCTGTGTCATCGCCACAAAGTAAACACATGATCTGTTCGTGGTTACAGATCTCATTCCAAAGCCGGGTATTTTCACATGAGTCAAGGCTTTCGCACATCGTCTGACATATAGAAGTTGGTTCATAGGAACTTTAAGACCCACGCTGAAGCAAAACTGTGAAAGATTTTTGTTACGTAAGCTCTAAGCCAGGGGGGCTGTGAGCTGTTTTTAATCACTGGCAAGTAAGTCAACCGGTGTATAAGGTCTGCTATGTTTCATCTTTAGGTTCCAGCTACTTGTTTCCTGTGTTGAGCCGACAGACTGCTGATAATATTGTAAGGGACTCAGGAAGAGAAGGAAACCACTGGCCGCCACTCCTTTAACAGCAGGCTGAAAGAGGACTGTGGTGTCAGACCCTAATATTTTAGACGTGCAAAAAAAAATGTCTTCCTCCGACCACAGGCAAGGAATTCTGTCCGAAAAAGGCTAAAATTTTCCAGAGAAGGCATGCGTAGTCAGCAAGAAGGCGATGAGTAATACCGCAGTGTTGTGGTATTACATTATAACACTGTTCTTATTTTGTCAGTGAGTAAGAAACACAGCTGAGACCCTCCTCGGTGGAGGCTCAGGCAGAGCAGTGACGTCTCACGGTCGGTTCAAACAAAATTTTTGACTCTGAATGGGTCTTTTCAAGTGGTGGCTGGAAAGGTGGCGAGCCATGGTTGGGGAACAGTGTGTCAAAACAGATGGTCGCTGGAGGAAAAACTGAATCAGCAGCAAAGAAGGTCACGGAGTGGGAGAGAGATCATGTAAACACAATATAACATCCCACCTGGAGCAAGCGAGGAGAGGGAGAGCAGGGAGAGAGAGAGAGAGAGAGAGAGAATGTGTAATACTGTGAAAACGTGATCTAGGGATTAAGTGGAGGGGCAGCATCACAGGTATTCATATTTTCTTACATAATGAATAATATTGAGCCTACATTTTGTGAGATGTGTCAAAGTACAGAGTGAGTGAGGCAGGGGAGGTGAGAAAGTTGTAGGTGGGACAGCATTACAGCAAGCAAAGGGAGCGCTACTTATCTGTATTGAAGGGAGGAGACAGTAGGTTGAAGTTTAAAAAAAAAAAAAACACTCCTTCCTGTACGGCCACATTGTGATAACCTGGCTGCTTGCAGGGTACAAGACTGCAAGCCTGGGACCGAGATGACATAATTTCCTGTTATGACATAGAGCTCTAAATCCAGCTTGCATATATAAGCTTTCAATGTCCTGTCATACCCACAGAGCGCGCGCAAAACATTCTGAGTCACATCTGGCTAATTACATGCTTTTAAAGACATACGGGAGATGCAGCGGCGAAAAACTTGATTCACTGATTTATCACCAAAATTTCCTGCTTCCTCACGCGTTGCATCTCGTCACAATGCTCAGCGAGCCAGGGCGTGACCCAAACACCCTCAAGGTATATGTTGCCCTTCGTGTCTTGTACTGAGGGTAAAACTCATGAATTATCAGTCTTTGATCAAGCAGCATTATTAGGGAGTTATTATAGACGTATGGAGAGAAATAGTATTAGTATATGTTCCATCTCTGCAGGCCATGTTACCCTGTGCCAAGTGGGCAGGAAGTAAACAATGGTGCAACCAACTGAGAAGTCAGAAAGATTGTAATCTTCCTGCAATGTCAATGTACACATTAGCAGTAACTGTCAACTGACATAAAATGACATTATGGGAAACTGATGCATGAAATATAAATCTACTAGTGTGTTAACATTAGGGATGCACAGATACCAACACAAGTGTCAATTCAGGGCTAAAATGGACTATTTGTAGCAGACATTTTACCCAAGACTAATATCTGATACCAAAAGCCCGAAATAATATCTCAGCAGTCAAACGTAACTGTCTTGATTTTCTCCATTTTTGGGTACACAGAAGCCTGTATTCTCAAATGAATGACCCAAAACTAATCGTTCAAGGCTACACTACTCAGTAAGAGTAATTGATAGGATCTGTGCTTCATCTTGGTCGATACTGCTGTATTCGGTGTCATCGTTGCATCCCTAGTTAACACACGGAGATATTCATGGGGGTGAGGCTGGAGGGTAGAAAATTTTTCCAACTTTGGTAAATGATTTATTTCTTAATACAGTCCATCCTTCTCAAAATGCCCCTGAGCAAAACACTAAACCCTGGATCCCAAACACTCACAACAAGCAAACTCTTTCAGTACTCTCCAAAGATTATTCTTAAACCAAATGATAAAATACAGCAGGGCTGTTTTTCTTCTTCCCTTTTTTCTTTTAATTTTTGGTCTATTTCACTGGGATAAGAAAGCACAAGTCCACTTTTGCGTAACCGAGACTTGTGAGGTTGCCACAAGATGTCTTAGTTCTTCTTTTACTTGATCCATAATCATCCCTGTTTTGGTCTATAATTAATCTTAATCTGTGTAGCAATCAAATTTAAAACAGGAGATTAGACCACAGTTGAGTCGGAAAGAAAGGCTGAGATTAGAAGGAGCCTGGCAGCAGGCAGCTGAACTGGAAGTAAAGACACACTGGCTGTAGGCTAGGCTGGATGATAAAGCAGGTCATGGCAGGTGTGTCTTTGTGTTTTTGTTTCTCAGAAGGCTGACGTCCTGAGCTGACATCATTAAACAAGATCAGGATGTGTAAAGGTTACACCAGCATGGGTGATACTGGGCACAGTCAAGCTGAGCAGGCACTGTCTCACCTTAGAGATGTGTTGTTTGCTGCTGCTCAGAGACAACACTAACCAAAACAGGCTTTTAAAAAGGATATTCAGATGTAACCACAAGGCTCCACCTTGATCTATTTTTTAGTTGAGTATGTAAGTCTTCTTTCACGGTTGACACAAACAAGACAGACACACACACACACACACAAACTCCTGATGGTGTGACGAGGGAAAAGACGACAGATGTTTAGTTCTATCTTTTATGCCACTGGATGATTAGTCAACGCCGGCCGGTCAGCCAAGAGACACCGGGCTCTGCAGCCCAACAAGCTCGGGCTTTGCCCTCATTCAACCCTGCTAACCTCACATAACACACTCCCTTACTGCTCCCAGCCCACAACACATTTACAATTTCCCATTTGCATTATCAGAACTTGTATTACAAACCTTGATCCATCCTGCACAGGCTTAGATAGCGAAGCCAGAATTAACTCACATCAAAAGCCAAATGCCAGTAAAAATTTATCCCTCTCTTACTGGCAACTGTTTGAAATGATAACATCTAAATAACTCAATTACCCAGAGTTTTTGGTCTTTGCCTGTTTTCATCCCTGTTGACAAAAACAATGGCTCTCTATCACATGGATCTCCTGATTGGCGGTCAGTTACAATGGTCTTACAGAAAACCGTGGCACCTACATTTTGGCAAACTTTCTCCACTGCCTGGATGTTAACTCCCCGAACATCAGCTGAAACTTCCCATTACTCTCATCATGTGGCTTCACTTTGCACACGAGCCCGTTTGAAAGAGAAACAGAATACAAAGACAAAAAAGATACATTGTAAACACAATCAAACAAGTTTTAAATGAAAATTCTAAATCTGCTTCTTTTATCTTTTTGAATGTTTCACCCAACACCCGATTCTACTGTATATACAAAACAGCACTGAAATGGTGAGGATAACATATACAGTATCTATCTCCACTCACTTCATCACTCTGATGTTTAGATCTCCACCACCCTCCAAACAAGATGGTTTGTAAATAAAGCGCCACTATCATATCAAGCTTTTGCATTTTGGTGAGTAAAGGTCCTGAAGTTGACAACTGACATGCAGTGCTACGTGAAGGGGCTTCCCCTAATCTAGTAGATAGCCTATGGAAAACCTTATCACATGTCCTTTATTTGTGTGAGTGAGTCCCTCTCTGGCTCCTCGGCCTGTCTCCAGTACGACAAGTTTCCATGAGATCCACAGGAAAACAGCAACTGTAGATGACTCTCTTAAGATATTATACACATTGCTCAATTTACTACTTTTGCAGTTATGCTGGTTTTCATCATGCACTTCTGAGTTCAGGATTCAAAAAATAGGTATAATCATAAGCTAATCATTTGAGTAATTACTGTAGCCATTAGTAATAAAACAATATACTTTAGAGGAAAGCCTTTTAATGTAGTCTATTTATATTAGTGTCCCTGTCATTACATGACCTTGATGCTGCAGGCCTATGGTGACGGCTGAGATGAACAAGCATATCGTTCCAGTTCAGCAAAGGCAGGAGCCTAACAAGCGACCACATGGCTCTAATTTCCACATGAAAAAGTCTGGAGGTCCCAGATGGGCACAGAGCTCCAGTTTTTAATGGGTGTCAGACACTGAAGTGCGTGCATGCAAGCATGCGTGCACCCAAAACAGGCGGCAAATGAAAGAAAGCAGATTATAGGCTGAGATGGAGAGAGGGACAGAGGTAGATATGGGCCTGTTCTGGAGGTGGTTACCCCCTTTTTACAGCAGTGGTGAGGTAGATGTGAAACAACATCAGGAATTTCTCGCTGCAGTTCCAGATCTCCATTTGCTCCTGTGCAGACACACAGGGAAGCCTCTGTGCGCATAGTACAGTAGCTCCTGTTTCAGGTTCAGATAAGAGGATATTATTCCTGCCACAGACTTAAGTCCAGTCTGCCCTCAACAGATCTTTTGTTCATTTCCTCTCAACATAACGCTGGTCTAGCAGTCGAAAACAAAGCCATCTTATAAAAGGGGAGCCCACCAGAGACTGGGAATGTCACTGTAAGTCACCCCACAGGAAATCCAAGAAGGCTGGTAGGAGATGTTTAACAGCCGTCTCATTTTTAAGGGAAGGTATGGAATCCAGATGAGACTTCAGAGGTACAGGGAAGTTACCAGACTACACGACCGATGCTTTTGCATAAGAAAAACAGTGCCCAGTAATAATAAATCTGACACAACAGAGTGAGAAGTACAGAGTGTGGCTTTCTTATACTTGAGAAAACAAAACTAAAAATCTTCTCTTTTGTGTGTTGGCCATGTTTAGACATGTTGCACCCCATGACCAATCACCAAAGTCACGACATAAAGCCCAGACGCTTCAATTCCCACTGCGCCCTACAAAGCCACAACAAAACAATGATGCAAATGTGAAAGCCCCATGATACCAAACATGTGTTTTGCAGGTGTGTCAGTGTGTGGACAATAGCCAATTGTTTACTCTTGCTCCAGTGCTTCCTCTCATGCCTTGATTGCACTAAGTGGTCATTGACTGAGACAAACAAAGCATGACAACAATGTGCAATTTAATCCACTCCTGCCATATAAACTAGGAAATTAACTGATGAATAGGGAGAAGAGTGATATCAAATTAGACCAATTAGTGAAAATATCACTGCTGTGTCGCCCTGATGGCCCGCCACAAAGTCTCGCTGACAAGAATTTCCTTGTCTTTGTTGCTGTCTGTGCCTCTCTTTCTTCTGTCTCCCTCTGTTTCTCTTGTATGACTGTAGTGTTTGTGTTTATGTGTAGAAAATAGCAGCGACACAGAGACTGCATGACCCCAGGGGCGAAACATCCAGAACACAAGGACCGGAGGGGGGAAAAGCACACGGCTCAGAATAGCTTGTTGTCCCCAAGAGGCTTTTCCGCGCCGCTCCGCGCCCTGTACCGCCACTGTCACTCTGCCTTATCGTTTTCCCAAGGCTGAAGACGCAGGCCGTAGAGTCACCCCTCATCAACCCATATTGCAAAACTACCTCACCACCTCCACCATCTTAAAAACAGGAAATGACAAGATGGAGTCTGAGAAAGGAGGCCTGCCATCGAAGGACTAGGACAAACCCCCTTCCCCCCTCCTCACCATGCAACTGACCCAGCCTGAGAGCCCAGCGCTGAAGCCGCCGGTCCGGGCCCTCGCCTGCCTACTACCTACAGGGGGGGAAAATATCTAAATATAACAATGACAGCACAATGCTTAAGATGCTGGAGCGACGGGCCAGCCAGAGAGAGAGGCCTAGTTTTCCCAGAGTGGCAGTACGTTTTGGAGGGGTGGTAGGGGGAGGACAGGAATGTCAAGGGAAAAGTATTCATAAACACTGAACCACAGGACCCTGCTGAGAAAGCCACATTCTCATAAATGGATGCTCTCTTCTTCCTGAGATGGACGCAGTCATAACACTCGCGTCTAACAATAAATCCAGAGGAAAACTCTCATACAAGGTTTAAATAACTTGTCCCACTGCAAGTAGAGGCTTTGCAAATAGAGACTTCACATTCAAACCCTTGTTTGAATGTGAAGCCAAACAGTCATTAATGCCTAGTCAGGAAATACGCAAAGACAATACACACTATACACAACAGCCTGGCAAAAGTGATTGCAGGAGGAAGTAGACTCACTGCTGATTTTCACCTTCCATGATCCAACTGTTTTCAAAACTAACCTCATGGCTGCTCATCTGAAGACTAAACCTCCTCCTCATCACCTCGGTGTAAGTATTGAGGCCACCAGTAAGTCGCCCACTAACATCCACTGTTTACAGACCACTACAATGCCCTCATCACACCACAAAGTGCATCTTACAACGCCAAATAGCTTAAATAATTCAACAAGGAAAAACCACAAAGCATTTTACTGAGGGAGAAAGGACTTGACCAGTGGCCTTCAGCTAAAAGATCAGGAGAAAGTCTGCGAGGTTCACTGATCCACAATCCACTGCTCATTTGGTTTTTCAGTTGGTTATCATGCTAAAACTGTGTTGATGGCAAAGTACAGTAACAGAAGATTATAAAACATGGAAGAGGAACAGCCTTAGGACTACAAGTGTAACTAATTTCATCATGATTCAACAAAAGAGGAGGGTTAAAGTATTTGGAGTGAACGCAAATTTGAAGAGGCATAGAAGGACATGAACTAGGGACAATCAAGGCAGAAGGGGAATTCCAAGAGCCTAATTTAGCCTATTTTCCAAGTTCCAAAAGCACAACAACTATGCTATTTAGTCTATTATCCCAGTGACCCATCACTTATCACCTCAGTCAGAGGTCTAGCAGTTTTCAGCCTGACTGACAATCTATTTAGAGCAGTAGTCTGACCTCCATTTCACTGACGGAGTGTTGGGAATAGCTTGGCTAATTTGCAGACAACTCTGTCTAATCAAGCGCATGCGAACGCCATTCAAGCTTCTGGCAGTGGCTCACTATCGAGACCAAACACAGATAACTACATGCAGCAAAGCTATGCTATTTCATTTTGTGTACCAGATATTAGCACAGATATAGATATCTGTGTATATGTTGGTTACAAAATAAAAGTTCATATTGCATATTGCGTAAGGAAATGGGATTATTTAAAAACATCTATTATTATTATCATCATTATTATTAATGAAGATTATTTAGAAACAGTGTTATGTTTATCAATCAGACTCCACTTTACAGTATTTTGTATAGTATGTGAGTTGGCAGAGTAGGGTATGACAGCTTGGCTGATTGTTGAGTGGACTGTATTAAGAAGTTTATTTTCAACCATAAAATATCAATCTTTCAGTGCATATCTTTATTATAACTATTTGATTCCTGAGGATTCCTAACTAAAAATGTGGGTTTTTATGTATTGAACAATATTGGCAAATATAGGCTATTGTTATTGGACATTTCTACTCACAAGTAACAATACTGTATTGTCCCCAAAAATCCATTTCTGGTCAGGCTCTGGCTGAAACTGAAAAATGATTCAGATGTGTTGAATTTGACAGGCTATACTTGACCAAGTCCCCTAAACAGAAATCTCAAAAGACATGTTGTTTGAGAGTCACACGGCAGGCCTAAGGCCCCTCTGTCCTCTTTATGGCTTCACTATCTGGTGCGTTTTGTGACACCCAGCATTGGGCCTTTGACGTCCATCATAAGGCAGCCATTCAGGCAGACAAAAGAGCCATTTATGCCTCACCAGTGAAATAATATTATCAGAGTGCAGAATATCTTCAGCTTGTGAATACAAATAAGTTCAAGTTACTGACTCAATAGAACTGTAAGAGAACCATAGCTGGATGTTCAATTCTGGTTCACAGTAATACATCAACATTTAGATACAACCGAGTTCATAAGGTTTGCCTTTCCATTACTAGAACCTAAAGCCTGAATTGCTGTTTATCATCAGTGGAGCAGGATACTTAAAAGACTACACTTTGGTTGACTTAATCCTGCCTGAACTGATTATTTTCAATGCACTTTTTTCCTTAGTGTCCAGGGAAAGTCTACTTCAGAGCCCTATGATTCCTCCAAGTGAGGTATCAGGTGTTTTACAGCAGAACCAGAAAAACAGTAATCACAGCCTTTGGACATACTCAAAAAGACTACTGCTGGTGACTGAGGCAGTCCAATAACAGGCATGAAAACAACATAAGGGCCCCGATGCTCAGCGATACGCGCGGCTCACATCCTGTTGGCATTAGGGAGGGTATTAAGCTCATTGTTTATGTGCACATTCAAGCCCTTGTGAGCTTTTCACAAATCAAAGTCTAGTTTTCACCCATTTCTGAAAGCCTAACGACAGCTAGATCCAGCTTTTAAAACCGGACCAGATTGGGGCTTTTCCTTAATTTGGTAATGCTGAAAACAGATTAAGGAGACCATACTTATACCATAATAGAAAAGATGATGAAACGGCATGCAACATGCCGTATTAAGGACAAGCAGTATGCCTCTACACAATAAACACACAAATCCCATAAGTACATATGAGGGGGAAATAACCCTGTACATAAGACAAACTATTTTGAATGTGATGCCTCTAATTGTTGTGACTGGGCATCTCATAGGGCTTGATGCTTTGATCTGTGCCAAAAAAGGGATCTTCCACCCTTGCTGAGGAAAAGACAAATGGTTGAGTCAACAGCTTCTGTCATCTGAAAAAATTTCCAGGTTTGGTAAGAAAAAAAACACTTTAGCTGAAGAGAAGACTGCCTCAGGGAACACTCTGACACAGAAAAGGACCGCAGACATGATGATAATAAGACTGAGATGAGAGACAGAAATGCTGAGAGGTGAGAGACCAAGAGAGGGGCAGAGACTTCAAATCTATTCAGCTAATAAAAGCATAGTAATGGTGCAGATTCTGACGTGGGCTTCCACCTAAAGGTGCAAGCACAGTCAAGTGTCACAGGGTGTGAACAGTTACCAAACATAGTAAAGCAAAGCTGTAGGTCTGGCTAGGTTATAGGCTTGTGGCCACAAGTCTCAACGACTAAGTGTTGAACAATAAGTGAAACCATTGTGCTGAGATGCTATTATTGCCATGAGAATCTTCTTGGGTGACAGTCTATAGAGTACATATCATTAGTTTTGGTATTGGTATTGAACTGTTACAGTAAATGTTGTGCTATTCTAATAATTACTCCCACCCGCACGACACAATTCACAAAACCTGATGAAAGAACTGTTTCCAGTAAATTGCAAAAGTAAAACAATGGGCACTAGACACCAGACGGTAAGTGGATATAATAAGAGCTAGATCCTCTTTGAGGTCTCTCATTCACGCACAATTTTCAACCTCCCCCACTCCATAAATATGAAGTGAGCCAGTGAGACGCCCAGTTAACCTTCCAAAGGGGACCACGCATGGCATGGCATGACATGCAGACCAGTTACTGGCCTACTTCTGGATGCAGAAGCATCTGTGGTTGGTGTGTGCGTGTGTGTGTGTGTGTGTGTGTGTGTGTGTGAGGACTAGTAGGGGGAAGATCCTGGCCCTCATCACAAGAACAATGTTTATTTTCACTGATATAGAATTTAATGCGCTTGCTAAATTACCTCCAGAACAAAATATGGTTAGACACACGCCAGATGTTGTTGACAGTTACACTTCAGATAAACTAATTAAAAAGAAAAACCTCCACCAGTAGAACAGTTCTGGCTAAACTAATCTTAGTTTAAATGCAAGAGGGGGAAGCAGTATTAACCTTAAGGGAAACCACTAATGTTTCCTGTGCGAAACTCCAGAGGACACTAGCCTTTATATGCAAACACTTTAGACCAAACTCACAACAACTAATGCAATTTGCAGTATACAGTGAGAGAGGAAGAGACACAAGCAGATCAAACCACGCACGCCTTTCTGACGATGCTAGACAGTTTTACAACCTATGACTGCATTGGATGTCACACTTATTTCCTCAGAAGAAGAAGCGGTGTTTCACCATTACACACACAGGGCTTCTCCTCTATTCTCAAACAGTCAAATAGTATCAAAGCTGCTGCTCCAAGAGTAAGCGCAACCATAATTCACTATCTCTATCACTAACGTGTAGTCCACCATTGACCATAATGTACTCACACCTGTGCAAACACGACCAAATACACAAATCGAGGATTTGACTATAACTGTGTAAGCGGTGACTGGTCGATGGCATGTTGTTACTGTGCTCTTCTTTTATTGTTTTTGCTCTAATCTTGTAGTAGATTAGACAAATTATAAACATTGGAGGACCCGCCACATAGGCAGAGACAATCAAGTTTAATGTGGCAACCTTAACGCCAGCGTTTTCCACTGCAAGTAAGTCGAAACAAAGTCGATACTAACCAGGAAAGGATGGGGACGCCAGCTAGCTCGCTACTAGCAAAAGTGTTGCAGCCGCTTACCTTTTGGTTTGACTTCCCTTCTGCGGCGCTGTACAAGCAGAAATAAATTCCACTATTTTCATTCTCTCCTTCGCAATCCAGGGGAGCTGTCACCCAGACGACTGTGTGAGTGTTGCTGAAGGCTTGTTCCAGTCAAATAGCTAATTAAAATCGATGCTGGTCAGACACACACACACACACACTCCCCACACTCCCCACACTCTATCTGAGTCAGAGACATGCCGCGAGCTGCAGCTGTCTGGCAGTACACCAGTGACAGTACTATGCGCGCGCCCGAACAACCGAAGGCGCGCCCAGCACGGGAAGTTAAACATGTGTGTTCTGTGGTTGCTAAGGAGCGGCCGATGGCGCTTTATGATGACTTTTTCTGTGTTTTCAATAAACACTGTTTCAATTATTTCTTCTTTTACATCCTTCTATGTTAAAAGCTTAATAACAAAGTTTATTAACAACAGGCGGCTCATAAGTGTTCATATTACTAAAGGTTCCTACATATAATGGTTGTTGTGCCCGCTGGTTTGACACAATAATTAACGTTACTTAAGCACCAAGCGAGTTGGCTGTTAACACTAGAGGATAAAACACATTAATTTACCACAAAGCCGGATGAATTCTATAACAATAAAGTTGGTCTTCAGACGCCCTCTGTCGGTCAAATAGTAGGCATGCACGTTTTCAGGTCTCCCACAGTCCTTGAAAATATTCAAGACAATTTGAGGGAAATTAAACCTTGAAAATAGTTTGATTTTAATCATGGCAAACAATCTTTCGCATCCTGAAGAAAACACTATGTTGGATATTTACATTTATCAAGTAGCAGTTTTAATTTTATTGATTCTTCTCACAATTATTTATTTATTTAACAAGTAAAAAATGAGGCCTGTGTCATTTTAAACAAAGTCATATAATATCCCGAAATATGACTATTTTGAGCCATTTAATTTCACTAAACAATGTAAAGGTCAAGTGAATGTAAAACTTAAATTGCATTTTATACCGAGTGACACAGTAGAGTGGAATTAAATTCATAGATTGCCAACACTATAATCAAACATTAGTGTGGACAGTGTAATACTGCCTTCACAGTGGAGCCTGTGACCTGTGAAAATACTTTTAAGTGTAAGGAAAACAAGTGTGACAATCAAGAGTTGAGGAAA
>OMLF01011298.1:25663-52938 GCA_900302615.1 Holocentrus rufus
TTATTCCTAGCTAGTAGGCTAAAGGGCAAATGTGGAAGGGTTGTATGATTCAGTATGCAGAGAGAGTCATGAGGAAGTCCTTGAACTATTTTTATACATTTGCCAAACAGTCACCTCTGTCACTCACACCACTATCACTGGCAGCCTTAAAGAGAATATCCACTTACTGAAATAAACATTACACTTAGAGTAGGAAGTTATTTTACCCTATGGTCCGTGATAGGTATGTTCCAAAATTCACTCTCATCATTTATCAAAATGATGAGAGTGAATAATGTTTTGACAGTGATTTCAGGCTGTTTTCTTACTAGTTTGCTCTGGCATTTGAGCCACAACACAAATCACTCTGACATTTTTATTATTATTAATGAGAAGGTACAATAATAAGATACAAAAAGTAAAGCTGCACACATTTAAATACGCTTTGAAGTGAGTGCAGTTTACTCAGGTATATAAATAGTTATTAGTGGCTGGGTTTTTGATTAGAAAATATGTTGATGTGTATGATATTCAGCAGATTAACAACATATGGTGCATTATTGCTTGTGAGTTTGGAGTTGAGCTGTCCAAATAAAACAACGCAAATGATTTAATTTTTCCTTGGATGTTTAGCAATATTTTAAGTCAACCCACAAGACTTGTGACTCTCCCCAGTGGTGCCTCAGGCAGCAAGGATGTGGCCAGGCTGAACTTCTCACTAAAAGCCTTATTTAACTTTTCAAAACTACAGAGGAAAGTGTTGGTATACCATCTGTCTGAAAATTTAATTAGTCTCTTTCAAAAATGACCGAGTTAGTTGAATAAAAAGCTGAATGTTGTGCAAACTCCAAGATGAATCATAGGCTACTTAAAGATGCTCATCATAAATTCTCCCCTCAGACTTTTGAGGTTGAATAAATGACTTCCACAGCACGTTCAAGTGCTTTTTACTGGTGGCTGTTTTAAATCAAGCAGCGTAGTGCTCCAACAGCTGAGTGATATAGGAGAAATATACCATCAGAATAGTTGTATATGGAAAACTGTTACATGCATGTTAACTAAGGGTGAAAATAGAACCATACAAAAATGCTGAAATATTTACATAAAATGTCAAATTGTGATTTCCGTCAGTTGTTGACAAGGCTTCCATGCTGTCTGACCCCTAAATGTCACATGTGTAAGCTCATGTAAAATATTCCCACTTTCCAAATGGTTGTACCACTTCACTGGGTCATTCATATGCGAACAATGTGTAATTATGATATTTCCCACAGCACTTAAACATACCAATAGACGTCACTGTCATTGGTTTGTGTGAGCAAACGAAAGAGTAAAAGAGATTGGCTGAGACACTCAACCTGACAGGATATGATCTTCCCAAGAACTACTCTCATGTTACCATTTGTGCCAAAGTGTCAAAATGCCTCATTTGCTGTGCTAAATAGGTTTTCAAATGTGTTTCATTTCTTTGAACTCACTGTTTTACATCGTTTTTGTGGAAGTGTGGTTCATCAAGCAATGTCTGGTGGAACTAATTAATATTCAAGAACGGTCTGCTCACAGATAACTAACTCTTCACTGCCTGGATACTTTTAGAAAACAGTGATAAGTAACATCCATTTGGGGGTTTGAAAATCATCACTTCCTTTTCTTAGTTCACAGGGTTAGAGTCAGAGCCAGCTCTAGTTTCTGATGTCCTAAACAAGATTGTGTTTTTGGCCCCAGAACACTGCAACCATATAACCACCAAATTACTCATACCATTAAAAATAATGATGATAATAATCCCATTTTGTGACTATACTCAGGATTTGTTGCTCTCACTGGTGGTACAGATTTATTTTATTTGCCACAAGCCAGCCCTGGTTAGAGTAATGGATTACATGTAACCAAATTAAAATACTGTGACTACTTAAGGTAGTCGATGTGAGGTAAATCACTTTAAATAATGCAAACAACAGAATACAAATATACAATTAAAAAAAAGTTGGAGTGGTACTTTCACACTATTTTATTGCTTATAATTTCAAATTGTGCTTTGTTATTGCTGTATCATAACTTGTACAAAGTGCCCATAGGCACAGCTCATCAGAAGTAAGGTAACCTTGTGTGTGTGTGTGTGTGTGTGTGTGTGTGTGTGTGTGTGTGTGTTTATTTAGAGTAATCACATAGATAGGGGTTACAACTTCAGTAGAAAATCAATAGCACCTAATCTTTTACAGGTTAGATTTTGATGTCATCACATTTTACCCAACTGCACTGACTTGGAAATAATGCTTCCAAGAAATTATACTGAACTGGTGAAATGTGGTGACTAGACTAGTTTTGGTTTGCTAGGTCATCTCCTACCTTGTCCTCATACGACCCCTACTGTGCCTCAGGCGTCCTCAAGGAGGCGCTGTTTCTCAATAGTCCGTTTCATAGGGGGTTTGGATACTGCTTACCTCACGCCCCACGGTTATGTATGCGTTCAAATTTATGTGTGTCATGTTCATTTGAAATAAAGGACGGCGTTGTTTGTAGAGTTAGGATCGCCTTGGCTTGAATTACATACGTAGATATATGGTAAATTGCATGACAACACAAGGAAGTATACTTATACTTTATGCTATATATGTTTTCTCCTCATGGAGCATGTGTTCCGATTTATCCAATGTATAGTTTGTTTCTTTGTGCACTGCACTTATGAAAAGACTAACATTTTAAAAGAATATCAAATCTTAGAGGAAATCTACATCTCAATAGGAATTTTAATCATCACAGCTGATAAACAGAATACCAAACTAGAGATATACAAACTATTTATTGAGTACTACAAAAACCTCAAAAGTACACATAGGAAAATCAGGAATTTTACAGTGATTTTTCCTTCCTCGTCATCATTTTCATACTTCAATTTGGAGAACCTATGAGACCCCCCACCCCCTCTTATTTGTTGTTGTTGTTGTTTCTTTTTATTTATTAATGATCATACAAATATTGACACATCAACATTAGTTACATTACAATCGGAATCAAACAGCACGCGCGTTCATATAATATTTTCCATTGCCCCCTAAATTGCATAGGGGGTAGCTGTGACGTTTCAAAGTGGGCGGTCTGTGTGTACTGTGTGTCTTTTCTCCCATTCATGCAGAGCGCCCAGCAGTCCCCGCCGAGAGCCGAGCCGTCTCACAACCCGGCGAAAATACAGAAAGCACAGCTCTACATTTTGCCCCGTAGGCTTGCAAGTGTAATAGGAAGGGTCGGTGAGTAATCTTTGTTTTTTTTCTTCCTCCAAAGCCTGTCGCAAAGTGTCCTAGTGCCTTTCTGCAGTTTTGGAAGGAGCTGTGCAAATATGGCTGCAGGGGCTGGGGACGAGAAAACAGCCCGACTAAACACGAAAGATCCCATCAAAAGTGTCTCTGTCTTCGGCCGGTGCCGCGTGTCATTTATGCCAGTCGGTCACATTTCCTTGTTGGCGCAGTGGGTATTTTTATACAGTGTTTACATGACGTATTCTCTCCGATTCACATTGGTGATCTGCGGGCGGTAGTCTATGTCCTCGTTTGGCCTAAAGATGTCTCAAAACAAGTTTATGGGCAAATGGAGGTTTATGAAAGGGGAAATAACCTCAGCAAGAAATTGGTGTTACTTAACCAGACGCGGAACCGTACTCTTGATTCTTCGCAGTTGCTAGTTTTAGCTGTTGTTAAAAAAGGCCTAGTCTGTCGAATAGCTGTGCTAAACGATTGGTATTATGACTTAATTTTGACTGATCTGCGATCAAATGTTGCACAAATGAGTTAGCTATGTTGCAGGTAGCACTTTGTTGTTGAGATCACAACACAAATGTGGGCAAAAGAGTAAGTAGAGGTCATTCTATAGCAACCACTTGACAGCTTCTCCAGTCAACACTGTTTTGATTACATAGTTATTCGTATAACATGTGTCCTAACCTGACAGCTGCCCATTATGTTTATGGGAAAAGAGGGATTCACCTGTGTTAATGTCACCTGGTAGTGAAGGTCAATCAAAGCCGGGTTCGCCATGTCCTGTGCAGGAGCATCACAACTCCCAGTGCCTGCTGATGATGTGATTAGATAATAGACTTGTATTGATGTACTTCATTAAATTCGGGCTGGTTATTTAAATCAGCTATAAAAGACTTATTGACTTGGGGAGGACAACCTAATGACCTAATTTCGCACGGACCACGTGGACATGCGTTAAATATAATACAAGAGAAATGCAGCCTCCTGTGCTGATCATATTTTTATGCATGTATGAAGGTTGATCAATTGTATGATGACAACAACCACAGAACAGGTTTGATGACTGCAAAATAGTTTGGTGGCTTTTGCCGTGGGAACCGTAATGCGGATAAATGCTTGCAGACTGTGGGGGTGTCTGACCTGATTCGTCTGGCAGGGTCTTACATCTGCTATGGTACAAAACGTGCAAAAGCTAACTACTCCAAAACAATCTATGTCAGCTCATTAGCATATGCTAACATATCAACTATCGTGGGATATTGGCACACAGTGGATTGATGAATAGTCGCCAGTTTTACCCGGTATCTGTGCGGCGCAGCGCTGCGACCTTTCCCCCAGTTTTCAGCAGCGCTGGGTGGATCATGTGATGAGGGAAAACTAGCTGGGGGAAGGGAAAGGCACAGGCTGCTGAAATGCTGCTTGAATGGATGCTACCTTCAAGTCACTTTCGTAAGCTCATTCATTGCACGGAAATTGTGGACTTGTCCAGCATTCAAAATGGCATCACTAGCAAGGTGTCTGGCATTTAATTTTCGAAATTGAGCACACCCGCTTTATTTTATTCAGCAAAGCAACGAGGGGAAATTGATCTGATTTTTCATAGTATCTTTTACTGAATAACAATTTAAAGATAGATTGATTAAAAGAAAGCTTGGAGATGGAAGCACATGATAATAGGTTTACAAAGAGGATTGTTTTCTTAGAACACCGAACAATAAGCCCGTTATCATAATTGATTAAAAAGGACTTTCCCAATCATTTTCATCACTTTGTGGACCACTCGTGCGTTTACCTCATAATTACGATATTTCTGTCAGCATTTGAAGGCAGCACAAACCACAACCACGTCCTCATGAGCACCTGCAGCACACCACATGACACACTACTGATTTCTAAACAATTTTGGTGTGCAGAGCCTCTTTTCTGGGCTCCTAAAATCTTGGAAATGTTAATTTTGTAGGGCAGGATCTGTCCACATTCATTCCAGTAATTATATTAGTTAAATCATTGGTTGCCATTTTTACCTTCCAAATGAAGACACTTCAGACCTTCATTACCCGATGATTTCATTATCATCTGAGAATATTTTTACTGTCCATTTCATCTGTGGGTGGGGAGATAAGACTGGAGGGAGTGAAGCACCTGCTCAGAAGAGGCATGATCAAACATCCTCCTACTTGGCTAATTTCTCATGAATGAAACAGTAGTGATAAATGTATTCTAATGCTACTGGGAAGGTTGGAGATGTATGAGTTTCCATTTTATTACACTAAACATGACATAATAACTGACCATTTCCATGACATTGGGAGGATAGAGTTGCCATAGTAACCCGGTCAAACCAGCATTTCATAGAGCATAAAGTCTTGCAAGTCGAGAGAGCGCTACTTTATGTCTTAAAGATGTCATCTGCATCAGCTGGAGGAATGGATTAACTGCTGTGTAATTACATTTCATATGAATGTGAAAAAGACTGTTGGGTTCATCAGCTGGAATTACTTAAGCGTAACTCCTTCAGATCTCCACATTGCTTTCTGGTTTCAGTGCAGATACTGAAAACCTAAAGGCTATATTCAAATTGTGGCTGAAAGTGTCCTAATTCTCATTTTACCCACTTATGTGGCACCTATGTGGTATTTTTAGTGTGGTGTGAACAGAAAAAAAATGATCTCTTCATTTATGACTTGGACCACATTCATATCCTTCTCCTTTTCACATCTCTGACTTTCAGACAAGTCACTGTTGTCATAACCCTGCTTCCATGTGACTACCAAAATATGGAGAAATGACTCAAGGGCGGGCAGAGAGATAACAAGGTTGTAAATTCAAGTAGTATTTGATGAGTTGTCTCATTTTAAACAAGACGAGACGGGACATGTCATAATTCACATTATCTGCCCTCCGTATCATATCTTCTTCAGGATAAGGACATAGACCGTAAGTTCAGTGGAATTCATGACGAGCTGTCCAGGCGTCATGTGTTGTGTTGATATTCATTTGCACATGTGGGTCATTTCAGGATCACCTCTAACTGATATCGGACATGGCTCGCTTTCAAAAACAAATGTAAACAGTCAAAAAAAAAACGTAGTATTTTCATTTGGGCAGTGGCCTGGCTGTAGCACATGGCTGCACCCCTGTTGAAGAAATACTTTTCTCTGTGAAGTGGTGAGACAGGTGCTTCTGAAACCACATTGTACCCCGGGCACATATCTGTATGTCTTTCCATAATGTGCTCTGTGTCTGCTAAATTCCTCTCAGCCATCGTATTGTCTTGTTAAAAAAAAAAAGAATAGGAGATAATATCACAACTTCATTGCCAACTCCCCTTAGTTATATTCTTATTTATTTAGTTTACTGTTAAAACGAAGGGGTACAAACTTAACAAAAACATTTTATTTTAGGCTCAAATAACTCGTCTACCTACCATACCTGCTGAACCAGTTCAGTGATAGGTAGCATCAGAAGCCTATTCACACACCACCCATATGTTTGACTCCCACTGCATCTGCTTTTGAGTGCAAGAGAATGAGTGTCATCTTACAGGAACCAGTTAAGTTGTTATGGTAACATTGTGTGACCTCACTGAACGTGCTAGTTAAGAGTTGCTGTGATAGTAAACCTGACCTCTTATCGCTGCTCTTCTAAGTAAGCATGCAATTACAACTCAACCAATTGGCCCATATTGTTCACCTGTGGACTTCAACCCTCCTTCAGGAACAACAAAAGTCCTAATTTGGCCTGCTTGGCACAGATGGAAAGTTCACCTTATTGCCCTTGTAACCACGGCACAGACTGACTGAGTGACCAGGCCCTCAAAATAGTCCAATAGACTTTGCTGACACTTTGGCCTTGTAAATCCACATAAACCCTCTTGTTTTCTAATCCAGTCAATCATTTGGAGGCGGTTTCCTTGGAAAAAATTTCACTAGATTACGTCCTGGAATTTAGTCAGCCATCTGTTTAGTCGTTGAGGAAATGCAGTAATGATTTCAAAATAATGATTTTAAATCCCATACAAGCCCAGCCCAAATACTCCATATCAGAATGAATACCATCATCCTCACACCAGGAAGTGATCTGATTATTTTGATCTCATCATTCTTGAAATCACTATCCTTTGTTAACTTATCTCTGTCAGATGCTTTCCAGGCACACGTGAAGCAAGATAAGATAAGAAACTGAAATTATCTAGCTGGAATCAGGGCCGGGCAATATATTGATATATCGATATTGTGATATAAAACTAGTTATTGTCTGGGATTTTGGATATTGTAACATCGTGATATAGCATAAGCGTTGTCTTTTCCTGGTTTTAAAGGCTGTATTACAGTACAGTGATGCAAATCTCTGAACTTATTCCTCTGTTCTAGCTGTTCTGTTATTTGTCTCTGTCTACTGGCCATCATATCCTCAGTATTAATGATTCTCTCGAATCGCGTTGTGCAAATATTTAGTGAAAGTACCAATAGTCACCCCTACAGTATCATCACAATACACTGTAGATTTTGAGGAATTCATTCAAAAAATATTGTGATATTTGATTTTGTCCACATTGCCCAGCCCTAGTTAGAATGTAAAAATATCTGTGGGCCACCGTGGATGCCCGTGTCTGTGATCTACCCTCTACCTCTGATATAAACTTTCCCCTACTTCCCTGCTTTTAACCGTGTGGTCTTGCGTTCCCCTTTCCCCCAGAGACCCTGTGCAGCAGCAGCCAACATGGCAGAAGCTCACCAGGCGGTGGCCTTCCAGTTCACTGTCACCCCTGATGGCATTGACCTACAGCTGTGCCATGAGGCTCTCCGCCAGATCTACCTCTCTGGCCTCCACTCCTGGAAGAAAAGGTTCATTCGCTTCAAGGTAAGAGGTTTAGGCAAATGAAAGCAAAGACTAGCAGCGTTTTTCTTGAAGGGGAACTTCTTGGAGAACCTTGGGTCAATGTACTCCATCTAGAATATACCTATGTCATTGGTCTCCTGCCTCCTATTTAGATCTTACAACAGTGTTTGTTCACTTTCTGAACTCGGTAAACATTTAGTTCATAAAAGCTGTCACAAGTTACTCGGTACTGCTATCTGTTTCTTTACTGATAGCGTACCGTATTATGTCAAGCTGTGTTTGTTTGGTTACGAATTCCAATAACTCGCCCACAATGGAAGCTCACCCATTTAGCGCGCTGTGACAAACACACAACAGTGACGGTAACTTTCCTGTCTGTTCTTTGTGTTCTAGCCTTTGACCTACTTATCTGTTTACACACATACACCCATACCCAAAGACCTGCTAGCATTTTCACCTATATCTCTTCAGTCATTGTTTTGACTGCTATAATTGATAATAGCGCATGCGCATCAGCAGGACCCAAAACAGAGCTTATGGTATTGACGATAATATCATCTGAATCCTTACAGGCTCTTTGTCCTCTGTGACCTCACTGACCTTTGAAACCCTCTGTTGTTTGCCACCTCCACAGAATGGGGTGATGACTGGTGTGTACCCAGGTAGCCCACCTGGGTTCATGGTGGTGGTTGTGTCCTACATGTCCTACAACAAATATAACAACCTGGATCCCTCTCTGGGGCTGTTTGCCAAGTTAAGCCAACACATACCTATCGGGTAAGGCCACTCACAGGTGACGATGTCTCGGGATACCATAGTGTTTTTTTTTTTCCTGGATTTGAATAAAGGTCGGAACTAGGTTCTATGTGAGTTCTTTGGATATGCAAGTGCAGCATTTTAGACAAATGATTATAACATGGCTATTACTAAGAAATGGGCCTGTGTGTGAAAAAGGAAATCTTGTGTTTCCAGTGGTGAATATTTTCTTTTCTTCTTTATTTTCATATAGTAGCCCAAGAGTCAATTCTAGGTCCAGTTTTATTCTCAATATACTTTTTACCACATGGCCACTTTGTGTACCAGTGTAGCATTACCTTCCACTACTGTGTCCATGATACTTAATTATACTTGCCAATAAATTCCAGTAAGCAGGCCTCAGGTTACATCAACATCACAGTTGAATTGAGGATCAGGACTGGACGTCTCAGAACCGTCTCAAGTCCTTCTTATTGGCCTGAATGTTTCTCAGGACTCAAATTCAGTAGTCTCTCTGTCCTTCAACAAACAAAATAAAGACTGTATCATCTTCAATCCAGTTGAAACCCTAAGCAGCATTCCATGAAGCTAGTCCGGTCTTGTTTGATTCTGTCTCTCGGTCACACCTTAATAAAAGCCCTGCTCTTCACAACTGCAAGGCATTATTTCCATGCCATAAACGGCAAACGGGCACGAGTCCAGTTCATCCAAAATGCAGAAAATCTTTTGACTACAATTAATATAAGGGACCATATTACTCATATTCTGGCATCATGATATTGGCTGGATTTCAAGAACTTATTGGTGCCTTAAGGTTCATGAAAGGCCTTGTGTGCTTTGCATGTTTATGTTCGTCTCCATGTAATTATGTGCATGACTCAGGTATTCACAAGATATCACAAGAATATGTAGGCCTGCTTTCTCCAGTTGCTCCTCAACAGGTTTAGTAAGTAGAACTCAAAAAGTAATGAGTCGCTCAGATTTTATTTTGTTTTATTTTCTTTCCTCCGACTGTCCTCTATACTGTAGCTCATCTTCATGTTTGCTCACATGGTCTCATCATGTGTGTGCTGATATTATGCAACAGTTCTCATATGTCTTGTTGTATGTGCGCCGTAATGCTTTTCTTATCTGGAAGGCAGGGGATTGCCCCTCAAGTCAAGGCCATTATTTAGGGCACTGTCCATAAGGCTGTTATTAAAGCTAAAAGATATTTCTAAGAACTTCTCACTGTTCTCATAAGAAACATTTTAGTTCAGGTTGGATCACCTGCAGAATTACCCAGCTACCCATTGGTCTTATAAAACATAGAGGACACTCTGGCCAGGCTCAGGAAAAACAAAAGATAATAAGTTATTATTGTTGACATTGATGACTGATCATAATTTAGATTAAAAAGGGATTAATCCTCTCAAGATAAATCACTTGCATTGTTTATCAGTCATGATTCAGTGCAAGTTCTTCCTTTTTTTTAGTGCAGTCTTTTATATCGCTATGTTTATCAAGCTTGGAAATGAAAAGGCCTACTTTATTATTTTTTTTTTTTGCACGCTGTATCATCATGTTGTGTTTTCCCCCCTTTAAGCTAAATATTAAGTTGCTTGAATCACATTAGATTTTTCACAAAGCTCCCTCTGTCCACAGATGGGAAGATTTATCCCTCCTGCCTTCATGTTTTAACTGTGCAGTCAAATGAGCACGTTCTGTTTTTGTCTTCCTCTCTCTTCCCCGTGGTTCCCCCTTCTTTCTCTCCCTCCCTCTTTTCCTTCCCACAGGCGATACATGTCTGCAGACAGCCAGAAGATAGTTGGAGGCGTTCTGGTGGGCACGGGCTTGTGGGTAACCATAATCTTTATCATGAGGAATGTCCTGAAAGCCCTGCTGTCGTGGCACGGCTGGATGTACGCGCGCCATGGCTCGGTGTCCTGGACCACTCGTTTATGGCTGGTGAGACAGCAGCCTGAAGAGAAAATAACTTGTACCTATGTTTTTTTTTTTTAAGCACGGGGCATAAAACAATGCAGCATTTGTGCCTGGATTGTATCCTCTTGCTCGCAGCGTCACACATACCTCAAACTGAGCTGAAAATATGCTGCTCCACTCAATTCATTTTAGAGCAGATTCACTCCAAAATGTCCAACTGGAATTCACTTTCAAATAACCAAAGAATGCAGGGAAGCCATATTCACATCTAATGAGAGCTGTATGAAAAATAAAGGATTTTGAGCAAAACTTAACTTAATCTAGGGCTAGGCAGTTCTGGATATAAAGGACAATTTCAAGCTGTTGTATTCATGATTATTTGTCCTTCAAACAGAAATATTTATATGCACTTTTTGCATCTTCATATCAGCTCTTTCACGGCTTTTACCTGCAGTGAATATTCCAAAAGAAATGAGCTTAAAACCTTCTATATTCATGATTCTGACCATTTGTTAATTGTAGAAACTTTTTTGATTATACGTCATTTTTAAGTTGCCACTAGAGATATTTGGAGATGTATGAAAGCATACTATAGGCCATTTTTTAAACACATCTCTATCAAGTTCAAAAACTTTATTTGATTATATGGATATATACGTTTTTTAGCCTTGCCTGTGCATATCAAGATTGCTTCAAACCGTCTTTATACACATAAAGTAAACTAAAATACGACAGACAGTCTGGCTTGTATTAACATAATGCAGAAGTGATGATCCACTCAACAGAGATTTACATTGGACAGATTAGCTCAGTTGCCACGGAAACAATTGATTCTTTGTGTGAGGTGTACGTTAAAGGCCTGTGTCATCAGTACTGCACTCGTTCTGATTATCTGTGCACTTTGCCTTGCGTCCTGCAGGTAGCTAGGTAAAACAGTCTAATTTTAATCCCCCCCCCTTTTGTCCTCTCTCCTGTCCTCTCCTCTGCTCCAGATATTAGTGAAGGTGTTCTCTGGCAGGAAGCCAATGCTGTACAGTTTCCAGAACTCCCTGCCTCGGCTACCTGTCCCCCCAGTAAAGGACACGTGCAGAAGGGTAAGCTCCACCTGTGATCCCAGCATCCTGTCTGAAAGGGCGTGGCTGTGTCTGATCCTTCCAAAATTATCCAAAATTATCGGAATTAGAGCCAAAGTTGGTATTTTAATTTGACATTCGGTATCTCTTGCCTAGGTATGCGTTAACCAATAACAATCCTGATATTTTTCATGAGTAGGCAGATGTTGTTTACCCTCTGCTTGGTATCAATACATGAATTGCTCCCCCTCTTGGGGCCTTTGGTAAATAATTAAAGTTTGCAGTAATTTCATGGATTTACTCCTTTCAAGGGATCCTCTATATGATTTTGTGCATCAGTATTCCTGTGTATCTCCTCTCCAGAAGGAAACTGGACCTCTTACCTCTGTCATCTGTGTATCTTTAGTCAAGGGGCTCATTGTGCATTCAGAAAAATCTCGCTCCAGGCACTGAAATACCACTGAGCTTCTGTGCTTCCAGTCACAGCTGAGCAAACTTCAGTGAATCTCAAACTCACTTAATTAACATGAACAAAGGAAAATCAGTGGACTGTAGATTTTTAAATATTCTCAGCCCAAGAGTTGCCTCGGGTCGTCTTCCTTTGTCACACAACATTGTTACCTGAGGCAGCATGCCAGTTATCTGTTAAATAAAGACTGGACGGCGAGTTTTTCTGGCCTATCTGCACTCCTCTTATCTAAAACCGGTGACTCAGGTCCACATGTGGCTCTTTGTGCCTGAACACTATCTGTATTCTGTCCCGTGTGTTTGCAGTACTTGGAGTCAGCCCGCCCATTGATGGACGATGAGCAGTACAGCAGGATGGAGGGCCTGGCAAAGGACTTTGAGAAGAACCTGGGACCCAGGCTGCAGTGGTACCTCAAGCTCAAGTCCTGGTGGGCCTCCAACTATGTAAGTCATGGGAACATTTTTGGCTTTTTAGGGTTTGTTTCCAGGTAAGGGTGCAGGGTTGTGGGCTCATCCTCAGTCTCCTCCCTCTCTTTGTCTGATCCAGGTCAGTGACTGGTGGGAAGAGTACATCTACCTCAGAGGCCGTGGGCCCATCATGGTCAACAGCAACTATTACGCCATGGTAAGACCTCTCTCTCTCTGGGTATACATCCTCCAAATAGTGGCTTGTACCTCCATGAAGGTTGTGACTGATTATCTGCAGGACGTTTTCAAGGATATCTGTTTGTTTGGTGATACCTGAGTAAATTCTTGTGTCAGTGTGACCCTTTGCCAGTGTTGTGACTGAAGACAACAGGCAAAGCACATACATACATACATATTTCTCTCTAAGCTGTTGAGCAGGAGTTTTTGTTTTCTTATCACAAGATTATCAAAATGTGCAAGAGTTGAACGAGTTGTCAGTTGGCCTGCAGTGCAGCCTGCGTTGCCTCCAGGCTTAGCATGTCTGACTTGAAGTTTCTTTGATATATGACAGCA
Organism: Holocentrus rufus; assembly: GCA_900302615.1. Classification (NCBI taxonomy): domain Eukaryota; kingdom Metazoa; phylum Chordata; class Actinopteri; order Holocentriformes; family Holocentridae; genus Holocentrus; species Holocentrus rufus. The sequence goes on from OMLF01011298.1 coordinate 38,940, forward strand.
GATGACAGATAAGATCAAGAAAAGCACTTTAGCGGCTGATAATCATCTCTTTGTAATGCTTTCACAACTAAATGATAATTTGAAATGTAAATTATGACCATAGGTAAAAATTTATTTTTTTACTTTGGAATTGAGAGAAACTGGGAATGGAAGGGGGTGACATGCAACAAAAGCCCTCTTCAAATATTATTTTTCTATCTGTAACAAAAAGTTAATGAAGCCTAATTTCTGGATCGCTGACACTTTGTGCAGTGGGCAGACATGCAGTGGGATAACACCCATGTGTCTGTGTGTGTGCTGTTTAAGAAACAGAGCACTTCATCTTCATGTCTCAGGGGAGTTCATTACAACCACAGTCATACCAGCTTGGGACTTACCCTTGCATCTTGGTTGGCATGGTTACAGTCTCAGCATTACTCCTGGTCTACAATTAGATGAAGCGTAATGCTTCAGTTGTGCATCGTATTTATGATCAGTTCCTTTTTGTGTGTGGAGCTAGTGAGCGAACCCAAGATAAGGACCCACCACTGAGAGGTCTGTATGGGGGACCTTGGAGTGAATCCACCGCTCCCTCTGTGTGTTTCTGCTTTAATGAGCGGGACAGTAGACTGTACTGTTGCTGCAGGGCTGGCATGGATCACTGCAGTTCTATGTGTGTCAGTTTGTGTCTGGGACTCGACTCTGCCAGCAACAACTCAATGCACACCATGCAGTTTACACAAATACCACTTTTACACCAAGCAAGCGGATTTTACACTTTTTCCCCCAAGTGACACCATTTGCATCAGCAGAAAGCAGAAGCCCTGAAAGAACATTTCAGCTCCACATTAACTATTTTCACCATCCTCCAACCCGGCTGAAATGCAGCGTTTTCTCTGATGTTCTCCCCTGGCAGTCTCTCATTACAGCTCCACTGTGAACAGAAGTTAAAGCCTAATTCAAATGATGTTGATTTATTTCTAATTGATTGCGTTACAGCCACAGAAATCAAATCAAAATTGCAGTGAGACGATGAAGTGGCGGCAGACTCAGCTGACAAATGAGTGTAATAAGCGCGTAATTTAATGCTGGTTCTCATAGTCACATGCTTATTACACATTTTTTGTCATTTAACTCTAAAAGGTCCTTGGAGTCTGTCTCATGGATCACTGTGTAGAGCACATACCACGTATTGTTACCGTGGTGGCACAGGTTCAACTCCAACCTGTGCCCTTTGCTGCATGTCATCCCCTCTCTCTCTCCCTCATCTTTTCTTTCTATTTCTACCGTTGTTGTGGAATAAAAGCAAAAATGCCAAAAAAAATGCTTAAAGTTTTTGTAATCCAATTGCAGCTTGTTTAGGTTATTGTAGAAACTAGGATTCACAAATGAACGGGTGGGCTGTTAAAACCCATGCTGATCAGAGCAGAAGCTGATAATTACCCAGAAGCGTTGCCAGGTTTAGAATGCAGGACTGAAATCCCGGGTTAACCCCTTTACACTGATGGTGGTGGGATCTTAGGTCAGTGGAGGGGGGTATAAGAGAGCGCCCCCCCCTCTTGCTTTAAGAGCTCTGTTGCTAAAGACAGAACTGTCAATGAAGGAAAACTTGGTATGGGGGTCAGTGGAACAGCTTGCGGCATTCTTGGAATAGCAGGTCATGATAGCAGGGTGTACTTTATCTATACGTACGGCACTGAACCAAAAAAAGAACAAAGAATCTGACAGGTCACACAGTGACATTGTGCGCCGGCTTCTCTTTCAAGTCTTAAATGGCTGCGTGCGTTTGCCAAGGCACATTTCAGGGCGCATATTTTTCAGGACAACATCATGCATGTGATCGATTATCATTTTATTACTGTTCTCGTCTCCAGGACTTCCTGTACGTGTTCCCAACGTCCATTCAGGCTGCCAGAGCAGGTAATGCCATCCACGCTATCATGCTCTACAGGAGGAAACTGGACAGAGCCCAGGTCAAACCAGTGAGTACACAGCATCTCTCTCTATGTCCTTAAATGTTTCTCTTGAACTTTGATTACAATCATTTTACAAGCTTCAATATAAATTAACAGGATGCATAATATGTGTTTGATCATGTTGTTCCTGTGTAAATGTTTAACTCATTTATTGTTTATTGATAATGATAAGCAGAAAAAAAAACCTTGATTGTTGTTACAGCTGTTCTCTGAGAACTGTTCACTCTAGCACAACCCCCTCCTTTTGTTACTTCAAACTCTGCTTGTTGTCCATAAATCTTGCCGGTGATTATGTAGAAACTATGATTGCCTTCAGCACATTGTTTGTAACTCTTGGAATGAGCCGTGCACCGTGCTTTTTGCTTATTCTGCTGCAATAATGATTTCTGGCCAACTGAGATCATGGAGGTTTCCTGCAGACTCAGTGAATAAGCAGGACTTTGATATTGTCCCCCCCCGAATCCACCCCTCCCTCTCCTCTACCTCTGTCTATCAATCCTCTTTCCTCACCAACATGCATGATGCTTAAGTGCATTCTTTGAACATGCACAATGCTGACACAAATACACACACACACACCTCTTTTGCACACGAAGGTGTACATTTACACAAACACGAATGCATGCCCTTGCTCTGTTAACGCACTCACGTTCGGTTGTCTCTGTTTTGCTGTTTTGTCCCTTCGCTGTCTCGGACGCTGCGTTAGATATACTTGCTGGCGAACAAGGTTCCTCTGTGTTCGGCTCAGTGGGAGCGGATGTTTAACACCACCCGCATCCCCGGTTTGGAGACAGGTAAGAGGAGGGCACAAGCTCGCCGCTGCCCTCTGACCCCTGCCAGGTGACCCTACTCATTGCCACAGCAAAAAAATCCCATGGAAACCCTGACTCCTGAACTCGTTGTCAACCAGCACAGCCTTGATTAGATCAATTCTCTTTATTTGCTTTCCTCTATGTGATGAGGCTCTAAATTATTGCTCCTTCTCTGCAGGGAAATTTTATTTCACGGTTGGAAAACCATTTGAATTGGAAATATTGGTCAGTCGAATTTGCATAAACGATCCAAAGTATCTCCATCTGAGTTCGCTGCCCACTGATCGGGCTTTGCTGGTCGCACTGAAGTGGCAGGCTGCTGGTTTCTGGACCCCGCTCATGTCTCCCACCCTGGCAGCCTTCTGAGGTCCCTCCTGCTCCTTAGGGCTACTCATCAACCCAATCCGCATCCCTCCTCCTCCTCCACCTCCTCCTCTTCACCCTCTCCTCTGTTGCCTTAGGTGTGTGTCCGCTGCTTTCTGGGGGTTTTAGTGAATTAGTTTGTCATCTCTCTGTGTTTGACTCTCCCCTTTTGCTTTTCAGCTCATGCTCCTACACACTATTCCCATGTGTTCATCCCAATACGAGCGTATGTTCAACACCAGTCGTGTCCCAGGTGTAGACACAGGTAGAGTCTTTAGTAGAGCCGCCTCCTCCCACACTACTACTGTACTCCTCCTTGGTACCTTTTGTACATCTTCTTAAGTTTAAATTAATCTGATCCTTAAAAGTAATGCATGTGTACTGGACCATTCACATGGGAGAGTACTCATTTGCATGTGGTTTAAACCTAACCTTTTAGTTTGAGCATTCATACAAAAGTAAGGTCCATTTTTTCTGGTTTGGATAGTTTAAATGCACCAGCCCTGAACATAAACATAAAAACAGATCAGAGGCTTCCTAAATTATCTTGGATTTGATTAGATTAGATTCACTGTACAATAACAGAGTGCATAAATGACTCTAGAGTGTGTCCTCCATGGAATTTCAAAGGCATTATAAAGTATTACTGCCACCATTACTACTGGGTGTCACCTATGGCTGTTTATTATCCAAAGTAATGAATGATTGCCAAGGTGGCAGGAGGCCATTTTGCAACCACAACACAATGAAATGACCTTCACCAGTAAGTCATAAACAAAAACTTCCTTGAAGCTCAGAGTCGAGCTGTTTGCTGTTAATACGGAGCTAACCCAAAATCCAGCATGAAAATTCAGCCCGTATGAGAACTTTGCTGCATGATCTAACATTTTAAGTTCTATATCTAAAGGAATACACGTTCTGGGATTCAGATAATACTGTTCCCCATGTTCAAGGACAGTTCTGTTTTTATTTGTGAATATGAACAGCTCTTTCTCAAAGCCAGATCACAGGAAAGGAGCTTCGTTTTATTGCAAAGCAGGAAATATGAAGTTAATATCCTCGCAGCCTCTCTCTCTCTCTGTTTTTATTTACTCACTTCTCTCTCAGAGAAAGTGCGCAGTTATGAAACATTACATGCTCAGCAAACTCACCTTTCATCTCTGGGCTATAGAGGACAGTAGCAGATGATTAGTCACACAAACTGAACTGTCCTGCTGCATAAGGAAACAAATGTTTACTCTCACCTTGATAACCTTCCATAATTAACCAATTTGATGGATTGAGTTTGTAGTTTGCCCCTTTGCCATAAACTGTATTTTTGAGGCTGTGTGGATGAAAAAGAAGAAGCGAATTAATAATGCTTAAATTTAGCATCAGTGGAAAAAAAGTTTATTAGCTTAAGAGGAACACTGATTAGAAAATATTTCTAAAAGGAAGCTCTTAATGCCATTTGCAGCCCCTTATAAGCCAGATATAAATAATGTCTTTGAATCTATGTGCAGTCCCCCTATTCACAGTCCAGACGAAGCTGCAAGGCTGAAGTTTCCTGCAGAGTCAGAAGTTGCACAGTAGGCTAAACATTACCTGGATGCGAGGCTGTTGCACTTGGGGTCAAAGTGTTTTTTTTACCATAGGTGTCCTCTCCCTCACCTTGCCTGTTAACTGGGTAAATGCTTGTTTGAACATTTCACCAAAGCAATGTTGTGACTTTGAAAAAAAAAAAAAAGATACTATGCAAAAGAGAGAAAAAAAAAAGCTGAATTGGGTTTTTCTGGATCTGAGCGGTGCTGTTCAAACAAATATTTAGACTCCTGCCTCAACCCATTGTACTCCAAACCACAACCCCATTCCCAGATGACTTTCCCCTTTTCATCTCACTTCCTGCCCTGCCCATTTCAAGCTGCTTTAGACTGTGGATTGGATACTCTCCTCCATTATATATAGTGCCTTTTTAAATGAAGCATTTTCTTATTCAAATGCATATCATTTTAAACGATTGATGTTCACTTGAATAAAAGAATCGACTCACAAAAATTGTCTGTTTCTCACATCTAAATCTGATGTGGATATCACAGAATTTCACCACTGGGACACAAAATGATACTCTATGATCCCAGTATGAAATGCTGTGACATCCATAAGTGTTGCTCTCCTTTTTCACAATTTTTTAGAAAGCTTTTGGCAAGAACACCACTTTAAATACATGAAATTTTAATTATTAAAAGATAAAGGAACAACAACTGAAAACTCTACTCTCCCCCGCTCCTCCACCCCACACTTTTTCCCTTTGTCCTCCTTTTCTCTCTCTTTTTTCTCTCTCTTCCTCCCATCCAGACACCATTCATCACATGAATGAGAGTAAGCACATCGCCGTCTACCACAAGGGGCGTTTCTTCAAAGTGTGGATGTTTTATGACGGGCGGCTGCTGTTGCCACGGGAGATCGAGCAGCAGATGGAGAGGATCCTGGCCGACAAGTCGGAGCCAATGCCAGGAGAGGAGACACTTGCTGCACTGACTGCAGGGGACAGGTGGGTGGCATCACAGAACGAGCTGCAAGTCATGCCACGCAGTGTATTTCCAGCACTGAAATTTGTTTTATTTCTTAATGAATTAAGTTAGAAAACAGATATATCTGGATGCAAGGGATGAAATAAGCATTGACATATTTATTGCAATGATATTCTTGTGCAAAGGTTTATTCTGTGAGGTCATAAATTGCATCTTTAGACATGATAAGATTGAAGTGCAACGGAAAACAAATCATGGCAAAGAGCCAGAGGCAAATATGCAAAGTAGTTATTATATATGCACTGTAAGTTTGTTTACTGATTGTGCAGTAGATTGCAGATATAAAGGGTTAATAGATATGGATTGACAGATAATGGGTGTGTAGTTTGAAGTTGCAAGACTTCAGTTTATAAAGGCATGGATGGGAGGGGCCGTGACCATAACAATGCAAGAACAGCAGAGAACCTCATGGCTCCTGGACTGCAGGTTTAAAACATGGCCTGAGAATAAGAGAGGATGATGCACAAAGTAGGAACAGGAAGAAGAAATATGAAATGAGGAAGGGTGTAAAGTGCGTTTGGAGGGATGTAAATTTATAGCTTTCTGGGCCAGAATTGGATGTGGGCAGCTACCAGGAGCCAATGCAGAGAATAGAGGAGGGGTCTATACACTGGAGAGTTTAGGAGACTGAAAAGTAGGGCAGGATCTGTAACAGATGTATGGTGTAGGGCTGAAAAGATGAGTCCATTAACAAAAAATGAATGAATATATAGATGCTTGCTTTTCATCATTTTGTATTATAATGAAAGAATAATCTGGTCTCACCAAATATGCATTATTTTGGGCTATGGTAACGTGTGAAGGGTGTTTGTTATTATTTTTGACATTTTATAGACTGAATTATTAATTGATAAATCCAAAAATAATGGATAGAATAATCAAATGAAATGAAACCGTTAATTGCAGCTCTCATATGAGTCTGTATGCTGTCAAGTCTGTTCTGCATCGTGCAGCTGTCGATACTAAACGTCCTGTTTTGTGAACTCTGCTCCTCCCCTCAGGACTCCGTGGGCCAAGGCTCGTGACAGCTACTTCAACCGTGGGAAGAACAAGCAGTCACTGGACGCCATTGAGAAGGCGGCCTTCTTTGTGACTCTGGACGACACTGAGCAGCGTTACGATGCCAACAACCCAGTCAAGTCTCTGGACAGCTACGCCAAGTCCCTCCTCCACGGAAAGTGCTATGACAGGTGTGTTTCTTTATCCAGTTGTAGTTAAGTTGAAAGTTATTTGTTGTAACATCTACAAACAAACTGAATGCTTTTATTCTTTGTTCTTAAGGTGGTTCGATAAATCCTTCAACCTCATCGTCTTCAAGAACGGCACCATGGGACTGAACGCAGAGCACTCCTGGGCAGATGCTCCAATCATCGGGCATCTTTGGGAGGTGAGTCACTGTACAAATTGATCAATAGTGACTTAATACAGGATGTAGTTATGACACAAGGGAGAATCATTTAAATAAAAATGAATATGGCAGATTAACATGGGTTTTGCTGACTGCATGTTATAAAAAACACTAGAAGGTTTTAGCAGTGATGAACCATCACAAATTAGCTACCAAATATGTAAATAATAGGGTAAAAGGCTATATTAGTTTAACAAACCAAGCTAATAAATTCTAGCAAGAATGATGTAGGATCTATTTGTTGAATATCTGAATGATTCAATGTTCAGTCTTTGCCTTGTCATGCACACAGTCATGTTAATACTCTCTGTCTCTGCGGTGCAGCATGTGCTTTCCATGGACCCCATTAAGTTGGGATACACTGAAGATGGTCACTGCTGTGGGCAGCCGCACCCCAACCTGCCGGGTCCCCAGAGGCTGCAGTGGGAGATTCCTGCTGAGGTAACGCTCCACTGGACTGTTTTTTATATCTGGTACCTGAAATAAACTGACTGATATTTGGCTTTCATAGACTATGACTGCCCTCTGCTGGTAGATTTATCCATGTGCACCACTTGTTAGTACTGTCATCAGAAATGTCCAGTCTGCAATGTAGTGGAACTGTAAATGTTATATATTTGAAATTCAATGGTGGCAGTGAAGTTAGTGGCATATTGAATTTGTTGACACCACTGTTATGAATTTGTATTTGTCTGAGCACTCCTAATAAAATATAATGATTATGTTGTTAAACCCACCATACCACATGTTTCATTAAGTGTAACATAAAAATCCTGTTCTCCTCCCAGTGCCAGGAGGTCATTGACAGCTCTCTGACGATGGCCAGGGCTCTGGCTGATGATGTGGACTCGCACATCTTCCCCTTCAATGACTTCGGCAAAGGTCTGATCAAGAAGTGCCGCACTAGTCCTGATGCCTTCATCCAGATCGCCCTGCAGCTGGCACATTACAGGGCAAGTTAATCCACTTCACTGGTCTGGGAGCTTCTACATCCCATGATCTGTTTTACAGTGCCTCCAATAGAAATATCTAACTGATTTTGCTTGGACTGATAAATTTTTATATTAACTCTAGTGTCAGGGAATGATGCTTTGTGCTCCTACTGGCTGCTTACTATATTGCTGATCAAGGAATTTAAGATTATAATCCTGTTACCTTCATTGTAAATCAATCTGGATAAGAACATCGGCTAAATGCCAAAAATATGAACAGAGTGGCCAAGTAACAGAAATACCAGACTATATGTAAATATAAACTACATAAAAAGGATTAGGACCTCTCTTTGTGCCCCATTCTCCTTGGAATGTTGGTAAGTATTGTCAATATGCTGAACAATATATGATGAATTATTAACCATTTATAAAACAACTCACAGACAGGATGGTGGGTTTGTTTTTGTGTTCAACCCATGTTTACATTAGTGGTTAAATTCGGCTGTGTGTCGTCTTTGAACAGGACAAAGGGAAGTTCTGCCTGACGTACGAGGCCTCCATGACCCGTCTGTTCCGTGAGGGCCGCACAGAGACGGTGCGCTCCTGCACCATGGAGACCTGTGCCTTCGTCCGCTCCATGATCAGAGACGAGACAGTAAGGCAAAACAGGGACACCATACACCTCATTCTCTCTTATTCTTCTGTTTTTCTATCTCTCTTAAAATGCTTTAACTTCTTAACTGGTTCCACTCTTCCTCGTCTTTCTGCCTTCTTTACCTGTCTACTCCTCCTCCTCCTTCCATCTTTCTTTCTCTCACATCTCCATCTTTCCTCTCCGTCCAGAGAGAAGAGCGCATGAAGCTGCTGAAAGAAGCAGCAGAGAAGCACCAGAACATGTACCGCCTGGCCATGACGGGCAAGGGCATCGACCGCCACCTCTTCTGTCTCTACCTGGTTTCCAAATACCTGGGAGAGGACTCTCCCTTCCTCAAGGAGGTATGAGCTGGAATTTGCTCCATCAGTATGTAGTACTGTCCTTCTTTAATGAGCACAGACTAAATTATGGTTGCACAGTCTGTTTGACATCTGGTAAGATCTAATTCTCCTTGGCAATAAGGACTTATCCAAGACAGACTTTTATTATGTAGCAGTAATATAATACAGTTACTGATGACTTATTAGATGACAACTTCCTCTCCTGTCAAACTTGAAGACAGCCTGTCTCCTACTTTGCTTATTTGTGTCAAGGTTTATCATTTCTCTCTGTTTTAGAATCATTGTGACAATGCGTCTGTGGATATCTTTGTCTCATATTTGCTCAGTATTAGAATCACTTAATGCAATTTTATCATCCACGCAGGGTGAAATATTTCCTTCTGTTTCACTTGGGATGCAAAACAGATTGAAAAAAGTCATAAAAGACATAAAATATGAAATAAACAGGCCATTTTATCCTCCTTTGTGACAGTGTTATGTTCAAAAGCTGAATCAAGGGTTTAGGATGCCTCTTGTGTTTTGGACTTTAAATATTCAACTTTAGCTGTGATGGCTCCACCAAGAGGCCAGCAGCTCAAACTGCAGCTGTGATGAGCTCAGGTCCTGCTGCAGCTGACACAGGGGTCTCTCTCCAGTTCAGACTGTTTACATGTGGTCAAACTGAAACCTCATGCTCTATATTGTTGGATGTATCAACTATGTTACATTTAAAACAGAAACAACCCCCACTAGTTGTTCTGAAGCTGCTTTATCTGCAGTTGCACAATAATGAAAAGAGCTAAATGTTGTCAACTTACAATTGATTTAGTGCATGATGCTGCTGATTATGTTCCTTATGCTCCCCTGCTGTTATACCCTGTTAACTAATGTATATGTCATGTAACTCCCTGTTCTAAGTGGAAAAATTAGATGATGTCTGCTCTCATGCTTACCATTTACATGTGATGTTTGTCCCAGGTCCTGTCTGAGCCGTGGAGGCTGTCCACCAGTCAGACCCCACTGCAGCAGGTCGAGCTGTTTGACCTGGTCAGACACCCTGAATACGTGTCCTCTGGAGGCGGCTTTGGTCCGGTGAGTTACTCAGTCTAAATTATTCACATCCATGCACAGGAGGGATGTTTTTTTGACTGTGACTCTTGAAGAAGATACAATGAGGACAGCACAGTCTTTGCTCCCTGTAGCTGAGAAACATTAATGAAGTCATTTCTATCCTCGGTTTTAGAGATCTTAAAATATGCTTTTCTAGATGAAATGTTTCAGAAATAATTACATCGTCCATGTTATTTTTTTACCCAAAAGTTGTCAGTATTTGCCTTCTCTTAAACCACAGAATAACGTGGCACTCAGACATGTCCCAGGATGCAACTCACCTGCCTGCTCTCGTTTTCTGTCCTCTTCTTTTGTCCACCAGGTGGCTGATGATGGTTATGGTGTGTCCTACATCATTGTTGGAGAGAACCTCATCAACTTCCACATTTCAAGCAAACACTCAAGCCCAGAAACAGTACGTTCACTCATTTACTCTTCTGGTTCATTTTTTCCCTTTTCCATTGTTTTCCCCACTAATTTTTTTTCCTGAACTCTTTCTCTTTATTTCTTTGTCTCACAGGACTCCCACCGTTTTGGCTCCAACATCCGACAGGCCATGCTGGACATCCTGGATCTCTTCCAGCTTGACAAGAAAGCCATCAAGTGATTGATTGCACTCTGCTTGGGTGGAAAAAAAGCATAAGAAAATGTTTTTAACAAAAGATATATTCTTCCTGAAGCTTGTACAGAATAAATAATGTTGGGTTTTATTTCTAAGTTAATTAATGTTGAAGAAAAGATGATTGAGAGGTGTTTGAAAACATTACTGTCATTTTGTTGTGTTGTTGTGAGGGTATATGTGTATGTATGGGCAATGTGAGATTCTGGTGGAAATGGGCACAGGTTGTGCACAGATCAATGCGTTGATCTATAGGACTGTATGCGCCGGTGCCTTAGTGACCCACTAATGTAAAAGGGCAGAAAAGGGAGCAGGGAGGAAAGAAGTAGTGCCACTCTAGTATAGCAAGTTTAAGGTCAAGTCCATTTTATCATATTTTCAGCTGAAGAATTCATTATCTGAATCAAAATGTTAGCTTGGATCAAGAAATGCTGCAAGTTGTTTTATTTTTTTTACATTGAATTTTGTCCACATTAGCTCATCACATGCACCTATGGAACATAGGGGAGAACATTTTCTGTCATGGGTTTATTTATTTTTTTATTTCCCCCCTAGAAGCTTTCTGCACAGTACTCAAGGCCAGACCACCTGGATCTTGTGCGACCTGCACGACGTCAGATTATTTCAGCATTGCTTGGTCTCCCATAATTTCACGTGGTTCAGTAGAGATGAGATATTTAACAACTCTCTAGACAAGATGAAATACTCTAGAGAGGCTACACTCAGAGCCTGGTATCTGGTGTCTGATGAAGCAGGTTTCACTTTTTGCAGATTGTTATCAATGAGGCAGTCAGTGATGATCTGGAAAGTGAACTGAGATCAGCTCCGCTTCTATTCTGGGAAGCTTGTCGGATACCAACGAAGAAGAGGCAGGCCTGTTCCTAGTGGTTCAGTCTGAGGCATGGCTGTCCATTGCTTTTCTGACTCTCATGTATAAAGCCAGTTTTTTTTTTTTTTTTGCTGCTATGTCTCATGACATAAAGGCAGATCTCATATTTGTGTGTGTGTGTGTGTTGTTCTGGTCGTTTCCATACTCAGGTTTTATTAACTTGGCCTAGTATTCTCTGTTGCTGGCTGCAGCGTTGCGAGACTTCAGCATGTACCTGTGCACCTGTACATGAAGGCGAGATGCAATACAATGCCATGTGACACCAGTGAGCTGTTTGATAGAATAGCATTGACTTCCCTGTCGTAGCTGCGAGTTTGGCTGGAGGTGGTGCTTCCAGGGGTAGTCTCACTTGCACAATGTTTTGAATTTGGCTGACGCAAAGTGTGGCCAATGGTATTTTTTTCTTTTTTTTCTGTTGTGTGCTAAAAAACAAACAAAAAAAAAGGGTGGGGCCACTGTACTTTGACTGTGTTGTGCACTCCATGACTGGTCCTTCAGCTCAAACTAACGAATTCCTTACTACCTTGGTAGCCTTTTGTCAGATCGCTGCGGTCTGATCTGTCTGTCTTGGCTTCATATCAGCCATTAATGGGATTTGTAAACTTTTATGAGCAGACTGTCAAGATGTCAAATGTCATTTCAGCATCGTGATGTTGCAGCTTTTGTTGTTGCTTAGTCAGAGGAAAATGCTTAATTGGTTGGTGGGCTGTTCTGTCCCTCCAGCGGGAAATCGCTGTTTGTCTTGCATTGCTCTGTGTTAGACGGCTTGTAACATTTCAGGGTCTGCAAATCAGACCGAACAGATAGTCTGTAATATTTAGGAATAGGCTACATGCAGTGCAGATCTACAGAAGGGCTCTCATGCTAAGGAATGCATTTCTGTTTCCTGTATATGTTGTCAGTACAGCTTATTTATTTTTTTTCCATGTTTTAACATCTATTCACACATTGAACTGTTCAAGATGTGCATTTAGACATTTACAAGCTGATTGCAGCATATGCCGAGCACTAAGTTAAGTTAAATTTTGCAGATTTTAAAAAGTGAAATGAACAAAAATATTTTGATTCCTTTTTTTTTTTTTTTTTTTTTTTTTGACATGACATTTAGTTTTGTTATCACACACTTTGACAATGATATGTTGTAGTTGTATGACTTTTTATCTCAGTAGACCTCATGTTTACGCTGCTGCATGGTTTTCAAGATGAAGCTGTATATGTTTGCCTTTATTTTAAAGATGTGTAAAAGACAAGCAGCTTATATACCAAAACAAGTTTTAACATAATAAAAGTGAATGTCAGACAGCTGTATCAGCAGTGTGTGTGATATTCATTGTAGCTCTGTACATAATTGATTGATTTTTTATTTATCTGTTTTTAAAATGTCATAATTTGATGTGGGGGACAAAATCATTTGTATTCACCGTCTCTAAAACTGAATGTGACTGATTGTGGACTCCAGACATAATATGCAATATGAGGAGACCTACTGTAATTAATTTAAGCATTTAGCAGGCACTTATCCAGAACAAATTTTGGTCTTGTGGAGACTGAACCTGTGACCTTTCTTAAGTGACATTTTCTTTAACTACCAGCCAGTGGTGGAAAAAGTACTTAAATCTTCAAGTAGATGTAGCAATGCCACAATGGGGAAAAGAAATTACTCCATTAAAAATAAAAATCCAACATTCATATTTTTATATTTTTTATATATTTTATCACATAAAAATATAGAAGTAAAAGCTATAAAATGGACATAAATACTTAAAGCAGTTATGCAGGAACGGTCCCCTTGGGAAACTACTAATCTATAAACCTGTAGGAATTACTTTAATATAATGCAGCATTTAGTATAATGCATCATATTTTGTTTTGCATGGAGAGGCTTATTCTGCAAAGCCATCAGATGAATGTAGTGTATGTACAATATTTCCCTCCAAAATGTAGTAAAGTAACAGTATCAAGTCTCATGAAGTGGAAATACTTGAGTAAAATGCCAGCACCTAAAGAGACACTGGGCTAGCTGAGAAAATATATTGAAATCTCTGTCATCAGACCAGTTTAACATCAGGTCCCTCATGAATCAGTGAGGCTGCAGGTTCAAGATGTTCAAGCATAAAAGTCATAAACTCTGGACCAGACTGAGCCATAATGCCTGTTTGTGCTGTGATTCAGGTCTTTGACGCCCCCCCACCCCCTCCTCACCTGAAAGATGTCACGTGGTCTTAGCTGCATTCATTCATCAGCCTCTTTTGGACAATTTGAAAACCCTTCTGAAATGAGTCTGGTGTGAAAATGGGATCCTTCCTTCCTGAGGTCAGTGTTTACTTCTCAGAGGGGCGCTGGCTGCAGCGCGGCCCTGCCAGATC
>OMLF01011302.1:9460-19744 GCA_900302615.1 Holocentrus rufus
ACACCCTTCCTCCTCAAACCAAGCACTCATTTTTAACCCCAAACATCTAACAAAGTATCCCTTATTCTGAGGACGAATCAGAGGCCAAAGCACAAGCGATGAGGCGCTGAGTTTGACTTTTGTTGATAAGCCATTCGCAGTGCAGCGTGGATTTTAAATCAAAAAGTGAGAAGAAGAGAAGGGGGGAAAAGGCTGTCAGCTCTTGATAATGGTTTTTATGGGCTTGCCTATTAAACCATGCTGAAATAATGAAACCAGGGGAAAAAGACTACGTCAGTCTCATAGTGTGTATGTGAGCAGGCACTACAGCTCATGGAAAAGTCTTATCAATATAAACAAGAATATTATGAAAGGTGACGTATTCAACTGCAAACAGAGGAGTTTGAGAACTATTTTACTGATTACACATTCTTAATATTTTGTTGTATTAATTGTACGTAAAGGACTTGTTGCTGATGTTCCAACATGTTTGTTTTAATGAAGAACTGCTGAAGATACAGAAGTAATGAACCAGTATGAATAATTACTCCTAGTTTAAGGAGAGCACCACTATCTACTATTTACAAGCAAACAGAAACACACAGGGATTATTTGTCAAAATGCCAGGAAAAATCGGTGTGTTTTCTCTGTCTGCCGTCTCTCTGAGATACCGGATCAAGACATCATTTCAGACTAATCCCTCTGCCCTGCTATATTACTGCCCCACCTGAAATAACAGCAACTACTGCACATATCAACGAGGGAAGAGGAACGGACAGAAGCGCAGAAAAAGGAGGCAGGGGAAGGAGAGGGGGAGAGAGAAAAATGGGAGGAAAAAGAGAGGAGACAGCGAGAGAGAGAGAGAGTGAGAGAGCAAGGGGTCATGGGAAGGGTAAAAAGAAAGAGAAAGTAGTAAAACGGTGTGTGTTAGTGTTGTCCTGATGCCTCCCTGCAGGCCTGGACACAATCCCACAGCTGTGCCTCTCTCTCTGACTGACTCAAACACACACACACACACACACACACACACACACACACACTCACACAGAATATTTACAGTCTCCACCAAGCTGACCTCCCAATGAACCCAGAGAGGAGACTCCTCACAGGCCATGCACTATACCCATCCTGGCCCGCCCCCTCATAAACACACATACACACACACACACACTCATAAAACATGGACTGGCAAGGACGGCACAGAGAAGCAACACACACACAACCAAAAGCAACATAACTCTCCCAGCACGCTCACGGCACTTAAACCTGCCCGTGACACGCAATTAATGACGAAAATACGCAAGAGGCCAACCACAAATCTGTTGCTGCATACATGTGCATGTGTATGCATGTACATGTGTGTGTGTGTGGGTGTGTGTGTGTGTGAGAGGGATTCTACCTCCGTTGTCCGTCCTCTTCAGGGCTCCATCTTTGTGAGGACACAACTCACACCTCTGTGGAGAAACAAGAAACGCCAGGTGAGAAACGACAGGTCGACCTTATAAGTGGAGGCAAACACAAAAGCATGGCAAACATGCGGGCATGTGAGGTAACGTGGGCATGTGGCGCTGACTTTGGCACAAGGCCAGAACCGCTCCGGTAAAGCACACTCACTATCTAGCACCTAAGGCTGTTTTTTTCTGCTTGTGCGTCTAAGTATAGAAGTCTTCAGGCAATTATGTCTGCTGCTCTCCTCAGCCCAAAGGACCCAACCTGCCTCTCTGCCTCGAAAACTGACTGGTGCTCATCTGAGGGCCTGAACTGTGTGTGTTACAGAGAGCGGCGTGTGTGACCAGTCATCACCCTTACAGTTAACAGGTGAGGAGCTCGTGGCAGCACACTAGATCAACTTTTGGGGGGGGATAACGGGGAGCCAACATATGGCCAGAGAGACTTAACTGGGGTTTACAAATCCATGTGTCCGTTATTTCTTTCCGTCTTCTTCTTCTCGACAATTTTCATGTCTCCATGATAAAAACTGCAACCTCTCTTACAACCTAAGACAAGTAAATTAGGGTGCTACCACTTATACCACTCGACTTTCATATTATTTGTTTTTATCCATTTTATCATTTTTAGTTTGCTGGCTTTTATTTAATTGTTGACTGTACTGTAATAAAAAAAACAATCTCAGGGAGATCTTCATCAGGCAACAGCGACAGTTTGTGTCTGTGTTTCTGCTGCCTGATGATCTGTGTCGTTGCCATCAAACTTCAGTGAATTTTAACTGCACACTTCTCTCTATCTTGACTTTACTGTAAAGCGCTGTTTGCAACAGCCTAATAAACAATGAGTTTAGTATTAACTCTATATTGTATGAGCTGAATGCATGGTTTCATAAGCACAGGTCTAAAGAAACACACATTGCAGCTTCTCCATCTGCTTCAGTTACACTTTCTCTCTGGGCAGCAGTATTTTTTAGTAATACTAAAAGTGCTGAAAAAGAAATTCTTTTCTCTTGCCTCCCTCCGCAGGAAGGTCAGAGGTCAGCGTCAGCTTCAGACCAACACCTCTAAAGCTGGGAGGGATTCAGGAGTGTGTTGTTAAAGGAACCCTGTGCCAGGTTGATGGACCCTCTCCCTTCCCACTACACCACCTGCTGCAAATTAGCAGCTCAGATGGGATTTAAAATCTGGTCTTCGTCTTGTGCACCACTAACTTTACTCGTACATTATCATGAAATTGTATGCATTCTATACATTTAAGAATCTGCTTCTTTGAAATACTTGGATATAAGTATGTTTTAATAAGGCTGAGTTTGAATAATGAAACAGGACATTCTAAGCTAAAACCCTTTGCTTCCCAGACAGTCAGTCGGACAGATTCAATGAGATGTGTTTGTGTTAGTCGCACTATCTCTGGTACCACACAGACCAAATCATGAAATGTTCGATTTTCTAGACAACTGCTCATTCGATCAACTTCACACTTGGCAGGTGTATTCCTGAGGCCTAAAGGAAGTGCAGTGTCGAGTGTGAAGTTGTTTGGACGAGCAGTTCGCAAGAAACCTGCAAAAGTCGCTTTTCTAGTGATTGCTGTTACTGGCGGAAAGAAGAAGGCAGAATGCAACACAGAGCGCAGTGTAACACCTGGACGGTCTTGATCGCGGACACGCTTTTGTAGTTCATTGTCAAAAAAGGCACGGTTGCGAGCATTTTGTGATTTACCTTTGCAAGACGAATGTGAAGTACACGTGAACTTCTAAGCCATCGTCACCCACATACTAATGTTATCGGAGAGTAGCAGCGAACTCCAGCAGAAACAAACGAGACTGACCAAGGCCAAGCTATAAGCCCCTTCAGAAAGGCACGTTTTGAACGGCACTAACATCATTCAAAGGCAAAAGGGCCACAAGGTCAGCAATCAAGTCAAACATAGAAGTTACAGACAAATACTGTATAACAATGTGCACAAGTAGACATCAAACAAATTGCATAAGAGCAAAGTCAATGTTTGCTAGACAAGTGCCAAAAGGCGGTAGCGTAACCGATGGCAAGTTTCTAGGCAACATGTATGCGGCCATCATGCTGATTTTGTCTTTCCACTTCCTGTGCAATGCCTAGCAATGGACCTCTGCGCTCTCCAGTCTGACATTTGTGAAAGAAAAAATGCAAACCACTCAATTATTCTCTCTTTAGTGAAAATTTTATTACAATAACAGTGAGCTAGGTGGTCCGTTTTGTACATATATGCGTTGTTTATTTGGTTTGGTAGTTAGCATCTTTGCTATGAAGTCCAGCAACCGGAAGTACAAAGACAACATTGAAAATGGGCAGGGCACATACGATTGATGCAGACCAGGACAATATATACAGTAGATCATGGATAAACGTCTACGGAACGGAACGGAAAAAGTCTAGACAGCTCCTTGTGGAATCTGCTGCAGTATCCTTCATGATCAACTGAAACTTACTATGTGAGAAAAGCCCTTTCAGCTTTAAAACAGTTTGCAGCACTTTCCATAAAAAGGGTGCAGAATTTATGAAAGTCTTTTTGCATAATTCAGCTCAGATCTTAGTGAAAATTCCCCCAGTCACAGTTTCTGGGACTACATACTGTAGTTTCCACCAAGTTTTGAAAGAGTGCGAGGAACAGCAATCAATTGGCCACTGGTCACAATCAGCTGTTAAACGTTCTAAAGGTCATCAGGGATCGACTTTTCAACTGCCCAATCAAAGACGTTTAAACTGCTGGATCAGAAAAGTGGTCTAACAGATACCATAAAAAGAAGCAGAATGTTGCAGCATAGACATGTCATCCATCTGGCATTAATAGTTCGTTCATGACACTGTGTTTTTAATTTCATGACCTATAATCACAGATTAAAACCAGTTTAATACTGTGCAGAGCCAATGATGCTGCAATGAAAGACTTCTCAGGCGCGACACATCGCAGTAAGTGAGTGAGCTCCCCAGTCATCAAGCATACACTAAGACGTAATAACAGTTTGGATAAAACCGATGATTTATTCAAACATGGATTTAACAGCTAACAGTCATGTAGCCATAAAAAGAATCTGTTAAACGCTGCGAAAATATTTCTTTTAATTATGCTTAGTGTGCAGTTTTACATGATGTCCCACAATTAGCAAAAAGTCTGGGTAAAATATGTCATTTCAATCAGATATTGCATTGGTGTTCAGCCAACCACACTGTATAAAAAAAACAGCCAGTCAGCACAAGCCCCAGAAAATCTGATTGATACATCCTTTAATAAAGAGCACTAATAAGCCAAAAACAGACCCAGAATGTCACAATGATGAGTGTGACCTTTACGAACAATAATGACATGTGATACACAGTACAAATTAGGACAATGCTGTACATTCAGAGGTTCCAAGTTTCAGAAACCCCAGGAAGGCATTTGAAAGCCAGTTCAGTATACTCTGACTGACAACGCACAATACCATCAGGTAGGCCATGCAGGTTATAATCATTACTATAAATTATGACTTAAAAAATGACCTAAATCTGCCCCTTCTGCAATGTGGAAATCATTCCAACTGTCCAAATTTTAAAAAAAAATTCAGAAGCAGTGGACAATCAACTGTCAGAACAAATTGGAAGACAACTTGTCCATCAACCTCATCACTCAAAATTATGTGTTAAGAGTGCTGCTGCCTCCTTGCATCACTGTAATGGATGGCACACAGTGTGGCTGCCACAAGTGGGGCTTGCAGGCCAAATGTGGCCCTCTGCAAGATATTTCTGAGCTACTAAAATGTTCAGTATTTGGCTTAGTGAAATTCCACATTATTCAACATCTTAGGTATTATTTTGAAATAACTTGCTGACTACAAAACCTTTCAGACATAACACACAAAACCAAACTAGCTTCTATTTTCTTATTGGAATTTTAACGGTTTATTGTTCATTAATACATTTTGGCATGACATCCACTGTTTTTGTCGGACAGCCAGCTCCAGGTCTTTTGTACCAGAGGTTTATGCACAGATGATGAATGGATGAACTGTTTGACTCACCACTCGAGCGGCTCTCTCCTGAGATTCACACTTTCTGCAGAACCACGGACCAGTGGGCACCTGCACGATGCCATAGCAGGCTGCAGAGAGAGAGAGAGAGAGAGAGAGGAGAACCGAGGGAAAAAGGTAAAGAAAGACAAAGCACAGTCAGCCACCACAACTCCAACAAAAGACTGCATTTTTCCCACAACAACATGCATTCACATTCAAAGATGAAGTAACCAAACTGACAAAGCCAAGCACAGACCAGTCCTGCCAAACCAGTTTACAAAGATCACATCATTTAATTTCTATTTACCCCTTCTTTGAACATGATGGAATGGATCATGTTGAAGTAAATCAACTTCCTACTAACTAACCCTATAAAACTTATGATTTATTCAAACATAGTTTTAACAGCTAACAGGAATCAACTTGAATGCAGAACTGAACCGGGTTTATGATTAGATAAGGCTGGTGAACATATTGCCAATATCCTGTAAAAACACTCGGCTTCAAATGTTGCCATTTTTGTTGGCTATTTATTTCTGCAACTGTAGTTGACAGCTGACATGTTCGCCGTATTAAGAAAATTTTTTTTGTACATGGGACAGAACAGAACCATTGATAATATACTGTTGAGTGTCCAAAATGTTTGGGTATCATTGAGAAAAACAAAATATTTCTCTCCTTTAACAAGAATATCAGAGATATATTATTAGCATTCAGCCTAACATACAGTTAAATGAGCCACATACATCAGTGCATGACTATTGGTTATTTCACCAAGCTTCGGCTACCTTGTTGCTGCATTCAAACAGTCAAAAATGTTTACTTGACGTCTCCTGCAAATTTCTATGCGGAGGGTCAATAAAAAGTAGCAAAGTGAGAGCCAAAATAGTAGGATTTTATGGTGGGGATAATATAAACACACACAGACTGGCTGTTTGACTCACTGAACCAGAGATAAGGTATGAGTTCAAGTTACACAACATTACATAAGATTCAGTTCTTTCGGTTTTCATGTTTGGTACTGCGTTGTCAACATTAAGAGAACTGAGGCAATAAAGGGATACAGCACAGTGTGACAGCAGTGTGTTAGTTTGTGTGAACTATGATTGCTCTAAAGCCCTGTCTGTGCATCTCGACAGTGTTTTAGTGCAGCTTGGCAGAGGTCAAGTTTAACCTGAAATGACCCTGATGTTTGAAAAGACTCACTTAGCTTTGCTGAGGAAAAAGTGGCAGTACACTGTTGCTACCCGAAGCTTGGTATCACTGACCTACACAATGTACATGTACATATTTTCAGATTATCTCTGATCTGACCAGTATCCATAATCCAGGGGGAATAATCAGCTCTAATCCATAACACAATACTCAAAGGTTAATGAGGTCTTCTGAAGAAACTGGCAAGCATACACATGACACAAAAGACATAAGGCAACAACCAGCTACAGGTTATGGTATTAATAATAGTATGTTATAAAATATGTGACAGTGCATTTGTGACATTATGAGTATCACAGTCCCGTGATACCAACTTCAATGTCTAAATCTCATACTTGTTTCAAAACTAATTGAACTGTATACTAATTGATAGTGTTTCAGCAAAGCCATGTTGCCTGAGAGGCTACAAGATTAATCCAGTCAACACTGACAGTTGGGTGCAACTTAATTACAGTGTAGAAATAAGAATTCAAGATACACTGCTTTGACATCTTTAAATAAAGTAAAAAAATATATAACCACAGTTTATCTTAATCTGAGTGTTATGATATTATGTTGAGGGCATGCCCCTGTAAGATAGGTTAGTTGATTCAATGGTCAGCTCGTTATGACTGACAACTTACAGCCATGTAAACAAAACAATGCTATTGCAGGTGCAAGCACTGTAACGTACAATTACAGAGGTTCAAAACTGCTGACTCGTATTTACACAGTGACCTCGTGTAATCGTGATGGACATATGCCCAGCGATTTGGCTTGTAAACACTGGACGTCACCTGAATGAACTTATGAGTTCTATTTGAGTAGCAATGCATTCTAGCGACAACTGGCAGCTAATGCCCCTGTCATTTTCGAGTAAGTTATTGCAGTAAAAAAATCTGTAAACAAAGCGCCTGCTACATATTAAGTTAGAGAGAGTAGCTGCCAAGCAAAGGCGCTGGACTGCCCCACTGCCTGAATTAAGCCTGACCTCAGCTTGGCCTTGGTGAGAGCAGACGGAGGCGAAGCAGGGCAAGCCTGACGGCTTCCATAACCTTGCAACCAGATAGCGCTGGCTGTCTTGCAAGCTAGCAGCTAACTAGCTTAGCTAACACTTGGTTGGTGTTTTCTGTACCTTGGTGCACAGCAACGTTGCAACCATGTCCATCGCAGTACACCAGTGGGTTCTCTGCCCACCCTCTCTCGTCTGAACAAACGCAGCAACCTCCAATCATCTCCTTCATGTTATTCACCAAGAAGTCGTCGTCCACTGCCAGACACCGCTCGCCGGAGACCATCTACGAAGAAAGCGGACATACGGAGTACGACAAAGATGAACCGAAACCTTTGTAGAAGGCGCCCCTCACTCCCCTGCTACACCGCTTTAGGTTCCACTCGGTCGAAATGTCATGTTTTAGTCGTGTTTACATTTCTTTTCGATAGCCTATTTTCTACCAAAACATCCACTTCACGGCGCGAGCGAGAAGAAGGGCCCTCGTCGGGAACAGGAAGTGCGTAATACGTAAGGCGCGTGTGTGTGCGTGCTTCTGTCAGGAAGTAAAGGGCGGATGTGATTGGTTCCCAGAGAGCGCCGTGCCATTTTGGTACCACATGGCCCGAGATGCTTTGAAACTTTGTAGTACCATGAGGCAGTTTCACTTGGTTTTTACAGTTGGTTGTCAACATTGCAGCAGCGTGGAGGTAGGCAGAGAAAATATACCAAGTGAAGCAGCAGTCAGAGGGACTGTGTGAGTGTGTGGTCTCTGTATGTGGGAAAAGACGTTGAGGTGCATTAGACATGTAGACAGGTCAGGATTTTAAAATTTGTATTGATTTGAGCAAGGAGGGGTTTTTTTTATAAATAAGTGGAAGGGGGGCAGGTTACATCGCATAGAACTGAGATGCACTTTTTTATTTTCTAAAGCCAATATATCAATATAAAATAAACATTTAAAATATTGGATGTAGATAATCTCTTAGCCTTTTAAAATTACAAACCAATTTTGTTTTACAGTGCATGATTTCTGTATGTGTTACAGAAAGCAGGTTCTTTGAGTGACATTAAATGTTTCAGTGGTAGACTATGCGTTATTTAATACTGCAACTTACAGGTCCAGGTCTGATCATTTACTTTGAAGTTGCTGTGCCAAACGTTTCTTATGATTTAACATATTTGTAAATGCCCTGAGTTCTTTAAAAGTTGGTATTGTGTGTGTAAAATAGGGTTTTGCGTTTTCATCAAACAAACTAGAATCAACAGTATTTCAATAATTACATTGCTGAGTTGGCCAGAAAATGCTGAAAGTGATCATGTTATTTGTCAAGTCTTGCTCATACTGGAAGCTCATCATTTGATGTGGCAACATGACAGTAACCAATTTCCAATTTTGATATGATAATGGGCCCAATTATTGATGCCCAATGGGCATCAATAATTACATATAATTTCTTCACATTTATCCCTCCAATTGGAACCCTGTTGCTTTAAAGATCCCCTCCTAAGTCTTTTTTACTTAAGCCATTACAAATTACCCAACATTAACAAACTTTTTACAGCTGTAAAATGAACTACAAATACACATTTTGCTTAGCATGAAAGAGAGTGCTGTCAATTCATTTTAGAATGAAAAAAAAATTGCCGCAATTCAGTAGCTTGAATGTAAGGTTTAGGTTTGTGGTATTTGCAATAATTGGGCAGTGATGAAATAGCTGACATTTAAGCTAATTTAGGTTGTTGATCTGGATGCAATGATTTCCTTACATTATCTGCAGAGCCTAAATGGGTTATCATATAGAGCAGGAGTTCCCAAACATTTTCTGGCATCTGGCCATGTAAAACAATTCCTGCAACCCACAGTGTTTTAAATTATGCAAAATTGCTGGATGATTTTTTTTCTACTCTGTGTGAGGGCCAATGTAAGAAACCAAGCAGCTCTTCAGGGATGGTTTTGTAGAAACGGATTGCTCTGTTGCTCAGCCACTTCTGAACAGCTCAAAAGACATGAATGGGATGTTGTCATTTCTAAATAACTGAACCTCCTGATGTTTAACATTTGGTTCAATATGACCTAGAATTGTTGGGGACCCCACATGGCGTCTTGACCGCAAGGCTAGGAAAACCTGTCAGACCTAGTGAGCATAGAGAGTAGATCTTATTCACGGCCTATGATGCAGCATAATACATTGCTTTAATTGTGAGAATGACACCTTTAACTTTTAAAAAACATTTGTTTGAAAATCTAATTTCAAGATACAAATCAGACCTTTCAGTATTTAGTTTTAATGTGACACCATCCCCTTGTTGTTGCTAAGGATGCTCCTGCACACACACACACACACACACACACACACACACTATTCCAAGCACTCAGCTGCTGCTTGCATCACCAATTCCTCTGAGCGAGCTCCCGCTCTCGGTTTCCAGAGAAACGTAATGACTTGCCAATAATGCGCAAGAGCACACGAGCGTCCTCCGTGTAATATGGTGAGCGAGAGGTCCCTGGGAGTGCCTGCCCATTGTTTGCTTTAATTTCAAATTGCTCAAATGCTCCAGTCGACACTGGGCACTGCACTAAAAGGGGGGGAACAGGGAGCTGGGGAAAGGGAAAAAAGTGAATTGTGTGGCAGGGGAAAACCTA
>OMLF01011302.1:36557-54017 GCA_900302615.1 Holocentrus rufus
AAGGGAGGGACAATAAGGATCTATCTATGAATGAATCTGTGAATTGCGGCTTTGTGAAAACAGAAGGGTCCTGTAGAGCAGAAGAGCCACTGAAATGGCTCTGCATGAGAAAACCACACGCCATAGCCGCCGACATCAGACTGAAGTTTCCCTGCACGGATGAAACTTCAGATTTCAGGGATATTAGACTCAAGCGATCACATGTCACTTTTTGCTCCACTGACATGGAGCCCATAAGGACGGCTGAATAACCCAGGGTAGTAAATGTGGGGTCAGGCTGGTGCTGCAGGACCAGGAGCTGACTGTTGATCCAAAGATGAAATAACAACCTGAAATTGCTAAATTAAATCAAAATGTAAATAGTCATAGAACAATAAACATCTTACTTATCATACCTGCAAATTGGTAGAAAATCCAAAATATATGAATTAGAGAAAGTTCAAAACTATAAGGATCAGAATCGCTTAAATAAAGTAGCCTATTAAAAAAATAACAAACAAAAACAAAAACATGATAATTTCAAGAGTTTCACAGTCCATACGGGCACATAAACCACACAGTGAACTCATATAAAGTGCAAACCTGCAATGTAATACATGTTGGTCAGTAGGTTAAATATTCAGGAGTATCATGGTTTAACCAGCAGTCTATCGTTCATAGCAAGGGCATGGATGAAATCAAACACGCACGCATACACACCGACACACACACTCTCTCATGTGTGCGTGCGTGCGTGTGTGTGTGTGTGGTGGTGGTGAGTGAGTGAGAGAGAGAGAGAGAGAGAGAGAGAGAGAGAGAGAGATGATTTCCAAAACTTGTCAGTCTCAGGTTGTTGATTGATGGCACGAATAATTGCGGTCTATAACATGACAAGTTTCACTTATGGTTGTATAACCCCGGAATATAACTTCCCTAAGTGTCCCAAATGAAACACCATGCAGTCTTTATTTGTGAGACAGTGCGTGTTTGGGTATAGCTAAACTGCGTCACCTACATGCAGTGGGCTTAACTTATAGCCTACTTATTGAGGAAGAGTGAAGCAAAACTTTTTTCTTTTTTTTTTTTCTTTTTTTTTTCTTAAATTTTCAAAACAAGAAAGTGGGCTAATCTCGTGGTCAGCACGCAGTCTGGAATTGAGAGGGCAACTCGGCGTGGCCAATGTGTTTTCTCTCTTTAAATCTCTCGAACCTTAACTTATACAGGCTGTATCTGGGAAATATGGGGATTAATTGGATCAATAAAATTTTATCTTCCTGCTCTCTTCAACCTTCTGCCCCTTATTCCTTTCATGCTTTTGCAACTGTGATATTTTCGCGGGTTACAAGCTACAAAGGTTTCACATTTGGAAGGTGCAAAAAGACCCTATGGAGACTAATCCACTACAAGAGCACAAAGAGAATGACGTGCTGGTACTATGGTCATTCAGAGAAAACCTTTTGATTTCTACAAGCATTTATCGGTCGCATGTATATATACTTGCATAAAAATTACATTGGGAATCCTAGATCCTATTTTCCCCAAAGGACTTAACACATTGCCTCCATTTAGAGTTATTAAACTGTTCCATTTATTGCAATGTGGGGCTTTTTACAGGCACATATTAGGCATTTAGCTGACGCTATTATCCATGGTTGCTGACAAAAACATCAGACAACAGAGGTCCAAATATCTCCAAAATTTCAAATGAGGAATGCAAAGGTGAGGGTCGTATACCCTTAAGTTATTCCTGTGACTATACAGCTGTAATATAAAGTGAGAAGTTGTAGGAAAAGAAACCAAAAAAAAAAAAAGTTAAGCAAGAAAGAAAGTAACAAAGTAAAGTAACAAAGAAGTCTAGTATAAAAGTAACAAAGTAGTTAAAGTTAGGAACAAGGTAGAATAACTAAGAGGGAAACAGGGTGTTTCTTTTACAGGTTTATAGCCTCTATAATGCCTCCATATTTTGGAGTTTAGAAAGCAGGTTAAAGGTCCATGGGCTATAATGACCGTAATTACCATAGGCACATATTCATTAACTCTGTCTGCTATGTTAATTCCACTAATGTCATGTTTGTTAAATTTATTGTAGCCTCCTTCTCCGCGATCCTCGGCTAACTGAAGAGGGAAACAGGGGGAAATAGCGCTGCCTGTGCTGGGTTTTACCCAGCATCCT
This sequence comes from Holocentrus rufus, assembly GCA_900302615.1. NCBI lineage: Eukaryota > Metazoa > Chordata > Actinopteri > Holocentriformes > Holocentridae > Holocentrus > Holocentrus rufus. The sequence continues at coordinate 38,710 of OMLF01011302.1, forward strand.
CCTGCACAGACCCGGGGTCAGAGGGAGGGATTGCGGCCAGTGTGGAGAGGAGAGCTGGGAACAGCCCTGCTGCAGCAGCTTTCCTTTTTCTTTACATTCAAACCCAACTGGTGTCTTTGTGTGACTTGGCACTGAGCAGCATGTCTTTAAATTATTTAAATGTGAAATAAATTCGGTGCATCTTGGAGAATTTTTCGCCTTCTATTAAATGCTGAAAAAAATGTTGCTCATAAATTTACTGATGTAGAATTATTAGCTGCCAGGTGGGCAAAATTTACAAATGCAAACCCCTAATTTTAAACGCGTACCAATACGGACTACACCTTAAATAGAGCATAATTGTTGTTGTTATTATTATTACTACTAATATTATAATTTTTATTATTATTATTATTGTTTCTTTGTGCTACCTAAAAATGTAAATTGACGTGGTGTATGTTGACAGCAAAATGTCTTATCACCAAATGAGTGAATGTAACGTAAATGAAATGAATGAAATGACATATGAGTCTGTTAAATACAACCTATTTTCCAGTGTGTGTAGCCTATTTGAATGCTTTCTAGTTAATAACTGACCCCAAAGCGCTGAAATCACGTTTGGAAACACACAGGGTGCCAAAGAGCTAAAGCCTGGTGGATTTCCCTGGCCAGAGGGACTGCATGGGGGAGGAAGGGGAAAACCAGCTCCAGAGGGCTTCTGCTCGGTCATGGAGCTCAACTCCATTGCAAAGGCTTTTCTGCGGCGAGGAAAGCGCCAGATGTAGCCTGTATGGAGCACGGAGAGTTGGCAACTTCCAAAACACAATTCAATCAGTTATCAACAACCTCAGTTCAATCACGCCTATTGCCTCGAGTGCCGCTAAGCCTATAGTCTACAGGTAATCAGTGCGACCCAGCTCACCACAATACAGCTCTGATCGGAATCAGATAGGCATTCAGTCACAGGGTTAGTACTCGTCTTTTTGGGTCTATAGGCATTTTGCGTGTAAATTGACCAGCATATTTAAATGGATCGTGCTATTCATAAAATGCTTGCATGCCGTCCTCAGTTGTTTTTCTGTAGCCTATTTTGTGTTCATTATTCGCATAGCCTTTGGCTCCTATTAGCTGAGGTTATTCTATGAATTATTCATCAGGTTTAAGTAGCGGATAATTTATAGGGCCATACTAAACTATTTAACGGTTTGGATATTTCCAATATTAGTAATGTGTTTTAAACTCCCAAACTGGTATGATTTATGTACATGGGCTAAATGGGAAATTAAGCTTTTTGTATCTTAATTTCATCAAAACAAATGCTTAAGGTAAGTGATTAAAAACTATAAATAAACTTTGACACGTTTTTGTGCGTATTAAAATTTAGTCTGTCAGTCAAGTGAACAATAAAAAAAAATGTTACTCCAATTTGGATTAGGGATTGGATCTTTAAATGCATACATCTTAAATAGGTTACGACATCGCCCACTGGCAAATAATGGGCAAAATTTAACCCAGGCTATATGTCAAAAACCTAGCTTGTTGAATATGACTGCACTATGATTCCCAATTTAGGTATACAATAAATAAATAAAAATAAAATAATTTTAAAAATTAAAATTGCCTAATCCCATTATATGAATGACTGAACAAATCTTTTATTTGAACTGTTCAACAATTTCCCTGAAAATTATGACGTGAGTATGATTATTTAAAATAAACTTCTAAAAAATCCCAAAAAATAATGAATTAATTAATTAATTAAAAATAAATAAATAAAATATCAAACCACTTCTGAGCAATGTAACATAACATTGGAATTCATATACTGATGCATTTTTTAAAACTATGACAGAAGGCACACTTTTTTGTATTGAAATCCGCACGCGCGCATACACGCACACGCGCGCGCACACACGCATATACACACACACAAAATCTCTTAGGGGATTCTTTGTTCCAAGCTAACAGAAACACCTTGGGTGCGATAGGCTAACGAGGGTATATAAGACGGCATTATTTGCATTTGTTAAGGAAAATCATTTTACGTCATTTACATCAACATACGCAGCCCTCACTAAAATGCCTCCACAACACATCGCACTAAAAGTGGTTTATGTCAAAGACATACATACAACACTTTCTGAAAACCCTACACTTATAACGTTCTTTCAGTAGAAGTTTTGATAACGGAAGTTACTGGCTATACAGACGTGCTTACAATAAAATAATCCTTAAATCGTTTTAAATGTATGAATTATATAAACCACATATGTATATGCTTAACTGAAGTAAATAGTTTGAAATTGTATGCAGCCTTGAGCAATAGAGGCTCTAGTAGGCCAGAAAAATGAACTATGGTTGAGTTGAGATAACCTTTAAAGGTTCAATAGCATTTATTTAGAGCTCTATATAAGCGGAAAATGTCCATTAACAAAAAAAAAATAGTACCTGGATTCTTGCTTCCATTATAAAATGACAGGTCAGTTGAGATATGTGACACTATAGAGGGATTTAAGCACAACTACGTCCAGTGCTGACCTTTGACCCCCTCATACCAGGGAATCAGGCCCAGGAGCCCAGGCTGGACCGGGATAAAAGCCACCAACTCATCAACAGAGTAGGGCCACAGTCCACGGCTTCCCCTGCTGCAAACACACTGACATGGACAGAAGCTTTCTGTTATTTGAACTTTACACAGCATTTGACTGCAACCTATTGTATTTATAGTTTTATACTTGAGTATTCATTCTATCTATCTATCTATCTATCTATCTATCTATCTATCTATCTACAGTATATATCTATTTTATATTTAATCAAAAAAGAAGTTCCAAATAACCTTATAAGTTTCTTTAATATGCTGCACACTGGCTGAAGCATGTAGCACAATCACCTTAACTCACATGAATTCAGAAGAAACTCTTCCAGCATGAGCAGAAAAACTCACAAGTGAAAACTGGCTACCTTTCTGACAACATAAATGTGTGAATGAGCACATTCAGGCCAGTGCCTGTTGATTATTGATGAGTCAGACAGTCCCGAGGCTTCCAGCCTTTCAGCAGACAGACATTCTCACCTACAGCATACTGCTCAGTTCGGGCTATGTGTCAAATGTCAGATGGATGAAAAAGATGACCTATTGCCTTGCTGCAGGGCTCACAGGCAGGAGACATGATGTGTCATAAGCAGATTTAAGTGGATGAGCTTCTTTTCTTCTCCCTTCCAAGTGCTGTTTCTTAAATTGCGCGGGTTAGAAATATAATAGGACACTTGGCCGTCTGGGCCTTTGCCAGCTAAGGTTTCAGCCATCTTTTTTACCCACTTCTTTATATTGGGTATTCAGGGTATGGGACAAAGTGGAAAGCTGGGGATTCAGGCCTCATTGTACTTTCTGGTTTGGAGGAAAGCTTATTCAACCTCTAATAAAATATCACTAAATTGTTTCTTTAAAAGTCCTACAGAGATTTACAGTCTGTCTGGACAAGTTTAGATAATGATTTTTATCATACTAGATGGTATTGTTTATTTTTCCGTCTGTATTGTCACTCTAAGACCCCTATTATATTCCCAGTGTGCCCGTACACATATTTTTTAAAAATGGGCACATAATTTATGTTATTTATCACTCATATATTCCCAAAGTAATTTACAGTGTGTCGATATACTCAACGGTGAATTTATAGTGGCTTCATCATACTATTATCTGTCATAATATCGACATAATATTCCCAAAGGGATTATATGCGTTTCTGGTACTCAACAGTTCTTTGTATATCTTTAGAAAATTTATTACAGTTGTGCCACAGTTTTTTTTCCCTAAGCGCCCCTCTCATTTTCACACCACAAGTTGAATGAAAATGAAGAATGAAGCCGTTGTTGCCAAATACCGAAGACTCCCAGTGTTCCGGTTCTGATAAGATCTGCATGTTACGGTGGATCTCCGTTAATAGTTTGGCCTGATTGAGCTTGTTTGGAGTGTAATCCGAGCCCGCAGACCCCCTCCCCTGCACACACACACACACACACACACACTTTCCCCGGGGAACCAAGCGTCAGACAGTCGTCAAATTCATTTTAAATATGGATGTTTAACGTATATGTATGGTTTACACTTGTGCATGTGCTGTAAAAGCACACTGATGACTCCATTAGGCCACCAGATTACATATAAAGGAGCTCAAACTTAAGCACAGAGGATTATAGTCTTAACTCTTTTGGTCAGGACAGGATGGAGTTTATAGGTCCCATAACTCCAAAACCCTGCACACAGGTATACTGTGCAATTATGATATAACAATTATAAACGGACTTATTCTAAAGAAATTTATTTCTGTCAAAATTGTTCTTTCACTTAAAAAATAAACAAGTTACTTTGTCGAAATAAATCAATTTAAATTACTTAAATATTTGGGCTGAACATGTTGACTATCGCACAATAGAATAGAATAGAACTTTAAACTAGCTGATATAACAGCCTCACATACTCTCTCTCTCTCTCTCTCTCTCTCTCTCTCTCTCTCTCTCTCTCTCTCTCTCTCTCTCTCTCTGAATAAGTGATTGGGTATGGAGTTTTGAGAAGAGTCCTTATCTTACCGGGGGGGCTTTGTGGAAGAGAGTGAGTGTCAGCTCAGGAAACAAGGAGCTAAATATGAGTTCTTATTAAATTTGCATATCAGAGGAGAGAAAGTAGTTTCCCCCTAATTTTCACAGCCAACCGTCTGGCTGGAAAATCTCTAGCTTTGAGTTTTTACCAGATGGCCTCAGTTTCAACCTCAGAAAGACATTAAATTATGCGGGGATGGGGAATACCACATAATGTATTTTTATAGATAAGGTTTCATTTTACATGGACACTTCTGCTTGTACTGGTGTATATTGTTAACTGTGTGTCCCGTAGTCAACAAGACAATGTGTGACTACTAATGGTCAGACTACATGTGTGATTCTGTAAAGTGTTTGTGTCATGTAAAATCTTACGAACTACTTCTACATTTTATCAGTCTAAACTGGTCTTTTCTCGGTATGTCAGTGCTCTCACTTCTTGATTTTTTTATTCTCACATTTAACACATTTTCCTTTACTCATTTTCTGTTGAATCAAGTCCTCTTGGTAATCCATTTATCTGCCACCCAGTCATCACTACTACAGATTGATGGAATCTTTCTTTTTTTTTTTCTTTTCCACTGATCACTTTCCGTGCTGTGGGCATCCCACATAAGAGCAGAAAGCAGGTAAATCTGTGATGGTTACTGAGTTTTCCCTCATAAGTAGTCTTTAATAATTAATAATGCCTCGCCAGTCAAGTGTCTAGCTGACTCTGGGCATATTACTCAGTGTGATCAGTCAGCGGTGTTGTCATAGATGTGTCATCAGGAATTATTTCCTGCTGTCTAGTAACAGTAGCAGTCCTGACACAACATATACTCACTTATACTGTCACACATAAAAGGGTACCTACATTTTACGATGATACTTTAATCATTTCATGCCTCAAAACAGAGAAAAAAATATATACTGTCATAAAATCATAACGTGATCAGATTAAACATGTAGAACTTTAATCCAAAAGTCCACATATATTGAAAGGGTTGATCAATAATACATGTACACAATTAATTCATACTCTGAGAAGTTATAAATGAAATCTCTCTCGCTCCCCGAGGGCAGAGATGACACATTGGCTTCTCTGTCGTGGCCCCAGCAGTGAACTCCAGATGAGGGGCCGCTGCCTCTGGCTCTCCAAGCCGACCCAGAACCAGGACCGTCTGACGGTTTTTCACTGGAGTTTGGATGAAGGGAAGAAGAGGGATATTTTTGAAAGGTGTTGATTTTACACAGCTAATCGTACAGCTGTATTTGTTCTGTAATGCGTGTGTGTCAGTGCTACCAGTGTGAGCTAGTTTTATCAAAGCAAGCTAGCTTGTTGCTAACATCTGTGATCAGTTACCACAAATGCCCCAAAGAGCTAGCAGGTCCCTTAGCCTGTAATACATTTTCAACAACAAAATGGGTAATTTGAATACAATACAAGCTTTTCAATAATAAGAAGTGATTATCCTCAACCTCTTGGTGATTTGAACATGGTCTCCTTTCATTTGTTGTTTGAATTCGGAACTTGATGTGTCATATTTTGACGAAACTTTGAGGATTGGTGCATTTTGGCACTGTGCACTGGCTGATTAAAGTGCTGAAATAAAATAGGACATTTTGAAGCTGCTGTGTTTTAGTTGAGTTCACACTCTGAAGTCAGCAAAAGTTGAAACTTGAAACCTGCTGCACGCATTCACCTGTCCTTAAGAATTACCCCGATTGACTCTACAATTAAAATCAATCAAAAGCATCAAAAGCATAAAATATCAGACACCACTGGCGAGATTTTGCTGAAACTTGCATTAATGTGTTTAATGGAGGCATCATAATTATAGAACAAAATTTCTATTAATGAAATCAACCTGACAAATCCAACTATCTTCACAGAATACACTGATTGGCCTACTGACAGGTTGTGATCATTAACTCACATGTGAGATCTCAGACGCCACTGGTTTGATTTTGAGGAAGTTTGCAAGGAAGATGGGTGGTTCTAAAAAAAAAAAAACTACAGTAGTGTTAGATGAGGCCCAGTGGAGATGCAGTAATTGAAAGTTAAAGAAAAAAAACATTGACACTTTGATGGGGCTTAACATCCACACCACCAGTTCAGCTTTGATGAAACTTGGCTGCATAATGTGCCTTGTCACCAGTTGTCCCGTGGGGTCTCTGCGTCATTTGTGGTGGATGACATGTTTGTTTGTTTCCTCCTGGGTTTGCCTGTAATCATAGCCAAGAACACTGACAAAATCTGACAGAGTGCATCAGAGATAGTGAGACAGTGGTCATATGTCCTATCAATTTCGTAACACCAGTGGTTAATGTAAGCGCCCCACCTCAACGGCTACTGAAAATGTCAAAGCACCGAGGGTTATTTTTGGGTAGAGGCAGAATGTGAAATGGGGAAGGAAAGCTTGCGCGATGGTTGCCTCTGGCGTTGTTCACATTTCAGCTAAATCATTTGTCGGCTGCTTTGTCCTGCAGGACCAGCTCTTTTTTTTTTTTTTGAGTCAGGGCCAATCGGCGTGATGTTCGTCATAGCGGCAAATGCCATCACCCGCTCCGTTTCTTTAGTCTTCTTTCTTCTCTTGTTTTCCCCTTTTCTGTTTCCCCACTCAGAGTCTCATGTCTGAACGTTTCCCCCCCAGGTAACTCTGGGAGAGGCAGGACAGAACAGGCTCCCCCTCGCTCTCTGACTCGCTCATTCGCTCAAACATATGTACACACAGCTGGGCCCACCTCGCAACATATGGAACACAAAACCAGGATCGCAACCAACAATCACTTTGATCCTTTTTTTTCAACTGAGTTATCTAATGGCTGTTTTCTCAGTTTTTGTTTGAAAGTTAAGATAATCAGGTTCTTTAAAGAGCAGCTGGACGATGCTGCTGATCAAGGATGAAGTCATCCATACACCTGTTACTAGGAAAAAAAGGATGAAAAAATGGCAAACCAAATAATAATTTGGTAATTATCATAGTTGTATGTTATGATATTGCCTTTCATTTTGATATTATCGAAATTGATTTCTTTAATTTCATGCCTACAAATAAAACAAACCATGCAAGTCATATCAGGGCTCTGAGGCCTTGGTAAACACTTGTTTTCTTGAAATGTTAAAAAAAAATATAAAGTCCACCAAGATCCACTAATATTTTTGACATTTTTCAATATGCAAAATACACAAAAAAACAAAACAGTGTAAACAAAGACCCTAACACTTTGCCCCCTAATATAATCCACAAAGGATCCTCAAATCTTTGCAAATTTAGAATGACAGTTAGACATGGAGAAGCTTATCTCCTCCAAATACAAACAGGAAGTCATATCATTGAGCCATTTCTTAGAACAAGGAGGGGAGGACGATTTCCATTCGCTCAAAATAACCCTTTTAGCTTTAAGCATGCCAAACTTGAGAGCATGTTGGGTCTCATATGGTAACTGAAAGCAGCATTCAGAAGAGCCCATTATGGCGAAATTACAGTAAGGGGTGATTCGCTTCCTAAGTGTTGCACTGTACCGTTGAAGTATCTCCTCCCAGAACTTATGCAAGTCGGGGGATGACCAGAAGAGGAGGTGAGTTACAGTCTCGTCCTCGGAAGTGGAGGAGTAAATCTTATTCAGCTTTTAATTGTTTGTACGGTGCATCGTTTTAAATTATTTGAGCCTCAAGAGGTATTTCAGAGCCTAAACTGTCTAAGTGTCTAAAATTTCTCTTCTGTAGGTAGTGGAAAAAGTGTTAATGAGAGAGACCGAAGACCGAGACCTTGCTGCAACCTCTTGATTCGTCTGAAAACCCTAACTGAGTTATTTAGGACCAAATCCTTTCCAGTGGTTTTGGTGCTGAGTCAGGCTCTGAAAATATAATAGCTGACAAGGACGATTTTGTCAAATCTACAGACTTTTGGGCCTCAATCAAAAGCCACTTCAGGGCACTCTTGTCTACTTTGAACAGGGAGCCCAGACACCAAAAAAAAACCCTAGCTCTTGCACTGAAAACCCAACAATAGTGACGAAATCCTGAAAGCCCCAAGCCAGCCTCCTCTCTTGGTTTTTGTCGCTGCAATTTGGAAATGTGGTGGACCTTAATTACCCAAATAAAGAGCATCATTATTGAGTCTAAAGTCTTAAAAAAGAGGATGTTAGAAAGATGGTAAATGTTGAAAAACATATATGAATTTAGGGAGTGCATCCATCTTTAAAGCATTTGTCGGACCAATCAGACAGTCGTTCCAGTTTTCAATGTATTTTTTGAGCTTTGCAGCCATTCCACGGTAATAGAGCTTGAATAAACTCCTCGGATTTGAAATTCGTAGCTCAGATTTTGATGGCCAGAGAGTCGAGATAACTTGAATTGAAGTCATCTGTAAGAGGCATCAAAAGACTTTAACCACAGAGTCACTGGAAACCAAAAATAAAGTATGGGATGTCTTCATAGTTGTTTCTATTGGGAACACAGATATTCTGTTCCCTGGCAGTTGTTATAGTTATTGCTCTAGACACAAATTGGCCTTCATCATAGTTAACATGCTATACTTTCTGCTTTATAAAACGCCCTCCCGAGATGGAGTGTTGTTGTCTGTGCTCACTGTTGTTCCCTTGCTTTGCATCACCGCTGCCGTCTGCCTGCCGATGCCAATACTAAACAGCTCCGCTCTTCAGACAAGAGGCCCCTCTCATGAGGAGGCAGGCCTGCGTTCGGGCTTTGTTCGCTCGGAGCACCTGAAGGGTCTCGACAGGAGCGGCGACACCGGGACGTGGTGGCTGTTGCACTGTTTCTCACCCGCCCCCCCCTCCTTCCCCTTGTCTCAGCATCTTTTGTTGCATTCTCCTTTGTGAAACAATATGCTGCCTGTGTGTGATAAACTGTCTGAAGGCAAAGCGTAGGTTTGTGGGTGAGGGCTGCAGCCACTGCAGAATGTCTGTGCACAATCTGAGCAAGAGTTGGTAGAGTTTTTTTTTCTTGTGGCAGCTGATTGTTTGTGTGTGTGTTCTGTGAAGCAGCATGCTGGTCATTTAGATTGACCGTTACAGCGAAATGGTGTTGATGATGCCGTATCTCCATATTTCCTGATGTCTGTTGATTAATAAGGGGATTTAAGGTTTGAGAGGAGAAAAAAAATCAGGCGTTTTAGGCTTTATACAGCCTCAGGCCAAGTTCAGCCTAAAATGTTAGGCACGTTGCCAGAGCTGATGCCACACAGCAATTTCCCTCTCATTTCCGCCTGCTTTTAGAGAAGACCTTTTACATAAGCACTTATCTAAAGCTCTGCCATTGGAGGGATGAAAGGCTCGGTTTTGGGACACGACAGCCTGGCATGGGGGCCTGTTTATTTAAAAACGAACACGCCAACTTTGGTTGACTGCCACTGTGCCCATGATCGCGCTCGATCAAAAAATAGCAAATGTTCTGTGAATCCAGAAATAATTATTTTACCTTTTGCCACGAAGATGCATTCAAATGTCTGTTTAGGAATGTCATCATAAGATTCCCCCAATTTATTTTCCCAAACGCTGGGTGTAACATGTCAGAAATCAACGCAAGCTCTAAATTTTTGTCAGAGACTTCAACTTCAAACTGTTTCTTAAATCACTCTGAATGTAATCAGTTTAATTGACAGTTTCTAGCTGTCCTAGATTCACTTTTTAAATTTGATTAATTTGTTCTTTGTATTTAAACGGCAATCATTACTGTTCTGAAGGGTATTTGTGGTTGTTATTGCCAGTGCCTAAAATGATTTATATATATTCAGCATTATACATCATTGAAGTCTACATTTGTGTGTGTCTGTGCGAAATATTTAGCAAAATCTGCTCAAGGAAAAAAACTATCTAGGCCTAGGGGGTATAACAATAAATGTTATATATAATTTTTCAACTGATACTATAACCTAGATTTTATTGTGATAACATTTTTGGCCGTATCACCCAGCACTACCTGTGTTTCGGCCTTGGTTAATCCCTGACTAACTTTTTCCCATCTTAATCTGCCTGTACTTCTTTTTCTTCCAATCTCAGCAGTGTAACTTGTGTGCGGCCGTTCAAATGTTGCACAGTGTTTTGATCGTTGGGGACACAGTCGGTGTGCTTCCCCAGCCGGCCGGCGAGCGAGCTGCAGTCCCGTCTTCCTTCTGTGTGACTCACGCTGATCGAGCAGACCGGGCCTCCTCTCTAATTTGCAGCCTTGAGTCATACACCCGACATTGAGCCCTCTCATTTGCCAGTCCATGCGTAGCGAAGCAGACGGTCGCATTCTGACGGAGGCTCGAGCCCTGCGCCGAGTCTCTCTTCTTGTGTAAGACGTCGGCTCGCGCTAGGCAAAGGTTTCCTTGCGTGGCAGCGTCCTCCGATGTCCCCCCGACTCCTGAGCATCACCAACGGAGCGATTTGAGCGCATGTGTTTCTGTACTACGTAATGCCATTGCTGCTTATCAGCAAGTGACACACAGAGCTGTTGCGACTACCTTCCTGTTTTTATCTTGACAGTTTCAAGTTGTTTAACAGTTAAATTTCTTTGTTAATCTGATAACGGGGAGCAGTCTCTGTTGCTGCTCAAATTCTTCAATATGGGATCAAGATTGGGCTAAATCAGCATGACAACATTTGATATTGGCTCGATATCTTACAGTATAAATGTACAGCATGTGGACCGATGAAGAAAAAACAAGTGCATTATGCAGGCTGTCTTAGTTTCACAATGTGTCATGCGATTTCCCATCATGCGTATGTAAAAAAAAAAGGGGAAGGTGTCGGTGTTGGTTAGATGCTGTTTCTAAAAATTGTTGGTTGGATCCGTTATGGTAATCTAAGCACGCATGGGAGACATTGTTTGCTGTAATTTCTCCTGCCGGCTTTAATTAAGGCCAGCCCTTGCTTTGGTGAAACATGAGAAATCGGCTCTGCTCGACACAGAAGCCTCTGCACATGCCGGCTTGCTTTCCGTGAACACTCATGTTCCTGACTCTTGAGATTCACCAGGGAGGGAGGGAAAAACATTTTGACCTCCTGTTCTTGAATTAGGTCATATTTGCATCCATTTGAGCGCAGTAACGTCGCTGGATTTTAATTTGCAAATCAGCACGGCGAAGTGAAAATACTGTTTACGTGCCAGTTAGCAGGGCACTCTGTATTTGCTTACATTAAGGCGCCCGGTGTTGAAAGGTCAGGCCTAGGGTTGTAAACAGTGAGTAATTTAATAAGTGCTCATTTTCTTGTGCATATTTGTCTTGAGTGTTTATTGCTGGTGCACACGTGGATTTTATTGATTCCTGAATAGTTGATGTTTGATTTCAGGGTTTATGTGATTTGCGTCTGTTTTTGTTTTTCCGTGCATTCTGTGTGGGGATTTGACTCTTACAGCAACCTTTTCACTTTTTCTCACGTTCGTCAGTCTCTGTTCTGCCTGGATAACGTCAAAGTCAAACCACAACTGTTACTCCTTAGTCCCTCATCACTACGGCTCCTTTGTGTCGTCGGTTGTTGCAGGTTTTTTTTGTGTTTTTCGTTACGCTGCACAAGCACGTATTGTTTCGGTGAAACTGAAACGCTGATTCACAGTCATTTGCATAATCTTAAATTTTGTTAATGGCTGTTCACAGTCACAGTGCAGCAGCACATGTGTGTTAGCGTGAACACGTGGCCCATGATGTGTTTCAGTCGTATATATAACATATAAACAGCGGTTTGAAGTAAGGCTGTGTGGTAAATCAATATTATAGCTTCCTGTCTGAATTAAGGATGGAAAAGAAAATGCTGATTCAAATCTAACCAAGTAAGAACTGAAACACATTGGAACAGTTTTGAAATTTAATGTGATCTTTTGTTTGCATTTTAAAGGAATAGATTGATTTTGAAATGACTGATTGATATGATTGTTATCATATTAGTTTTGTTCATGTAGCCTAGTTGTCTTTCAAGCCCTCTTTCGGACAAAGTTGTTGTTGGACCGGCGCTGTAACGAAATCCGCTGTTTTCCTTCTGATTGCCGTGTTTTCTTTGCGATCGCCGCAAGCCGATCGCCGTCCGTCCATCCGCATGGCTTTTGGCAAGCCAGGCCGCAGTGTGCTAGCTGAGCCGCGTCTCATTCTGCTCCACTTTTTCTGTGTCACGAAGCAGCTCTGGAGGCGAAGGAGCAGGAATGCCGAGGCCGTGGCAGAGCCTGGCCATTGCCCTGAGCGCTGTGTGCTTGCTCTCATTTCCTCCTTAAATAAATAAAGATTAACAGCCTTGCTGGCTGGCAGATTCAGCTCCCGTCAACAGATCTTTGAACCCTGCCTGTCTAGCATGATCCGAGATCCGCCTCTCTCCCCCCCTTCTCTCCTCCTGCAGACCTCTGGCTCCAAACTGGATGCGTTTCTTGTGCAAACTGGGTTCCAGCGGTCCTGCGTTCTGTGAGACTGAATCAATATCGTAACGCTGTGTGCTGAAGCCGGTTGTAGTGGCGCTGCCTTGCATTTCACAGCACCTTCACCAAACTGTTATTAAGCCTCTTCCTCCTGGCTCGGCGTCAGGACGCCACACCAGCGCGTCCTTGTGTGTGTGTGTTTTCTGCGCATGCCACAGCCGAGCAGCTTTCACATCCTGTTTGGTGTGTCTTCACCCCCTCGCAGCTTCCTGTCTCTCCAAAGTACAGGCCCCGGCGCTCCACACCGACACTGCCGCGGCGCTGAAGTCGCACATGGGAGCGCGACGTTTCGGGCGGCGCCTTGCCCTCCCGACGTGGAGCCGCTCGGCCGGGGAGCTGGGAGAGAATAGTCCCCCACCACGCTTCATTGTGGTGGAACAACCAGCGTTCAGCAAGACCTCAAGACCTCTTCCAGTCACCCTGCCTCACAGCCGGGTGCTGTCCCTCTCTCTCTCTCACTCTCTCTCTCTCTCTCTCTCTCTCTCTCTCTCTCTCCCTGTTGAGGTGCTGCTTTATCGTCTTTTCAACTGTTTTCTGCCTGTAACCTGATCCAGGCCTTTTATCCCCAGAGGAGGATGAAGCTTTTAGCCAGTTACTCCAACACTTTCTCTTAACCCCCCCTCCTCCTCCTCCTCCCTCCATCCCCGATTAATCACTCCCTTATCGCCTATTAGTCCTCCATCCTCTTGTGCAGGTATCGATTCTACCACCCTGTCTGATTTACCACAGGGAGGGGGGGGGCAGAGGAGCGGTATCAGCTCTGCCACTGCCTCCCCCAGCTGCCTCCTGCTCTCCCAAATGTTGTACAGAAGACCAATGAACATGTCAGGCACCTTTAAAGCTGCTGAGCGCTTCTTTCCCAACTCCCAACCTGGATCCAGATCCCCCCCTTTTGGATTTCTTGCCGTTTTGCAAAGTTCCGTGCAATTTTTTTTTCAAGTGAGTCAGCAGCAATTTTCTGTTGATTTCTCTGCCATCTTTTGTAAAAGAGCAGTGCAATGAAAACGCAGCGCTGAGGAGGGTTATTGAAGTACCAAGATGTTGCTCATTGTGCAGCTTTTGATATGGCAGAGACTGCGTCCCCACAGCCATGCTGCCAGAGGCCTGGTAGGATCGCACTGAAATCCGTGTGTGTGTGTGTGCGTGTGTGTGTGTGTTCGCGCAGGAGATGACTGGAAGAGTATTTTCTAATTAAACGCTGAATCTCCAGAGAGGAAGCTTAGATAAGTCAATTTCTCTGACTCAGTTTTTCTCTCTTTTTCCCTTTGTCTGATTAAAACCAATGTGACCCTGTTAAGCAAAGAGGGAAAAAAAAAACTTTTCCAGAAGTTTGCTGTGGAATATCCAGCCACGTTACGTTTTTAAAAGCTCACCAAGGCCGCATGTAATCCAGTCATAACGAAGTTAAAGTAATCCAGCGTCTCTTCTTACCGAGGTTGTCCTCCAGTTTTGCAGCATGTGGATTTTCAGACGTCGTTTGACGTGATCTTTGACTTCCTGTTGGTTTGTTTTTTCACCTATATTGATCAGAACTTTTCCAGCTGTATATTAGGTGTAAGAAACCAACCGATTACACTGGATCCAATTCTCAATTTTCAGAAGTCACTAACTATATTTTTCACTCTGAATTTTAAAAGGCAACTCCATATTTTTTTCCACTATATCTATAGAAAAATTTTCTTTGCAGAACCAAAACACGTGAGAGAATAGCGATTAATTAAAATATGCTCAATTGATTTTCCTTAATGTTGTAAAAATAATCACATAATAATTAATAATTGTAAAAACATAAAATATTTTTTCCTCCTTTGCTATAATTGTAATTGGCTTACTGCTGCATCCCTGACAGTGTTATTAACTTATTATTAGCCTGTTGGTGCCATGTACTTTTAAGTGGCGTGCCATATTTCAAGCCACAGCCAATAAGATAAGAGCTGAGAGCTGAACACGTGTAGACTCACGGTGTTTCTTAGAAAAGCGGGAGGAGAAACTTCTTCCTGTGTGTGTGTGTGTGTGTGTGTATGTGTGTGAGTGAGACGCCACCTCCAGCGTGCCGCTGTCAGCCGCGCTCGTTTGAAGAGGAGATGTGGAAACTGCAAATATTGCCTTAGCTTGGTAATGGAGGAAAGTGTATTTGCATGTAAGCCTCTTCTCCTCCTTTTCTCCCTTCAGTACCTGTGCATCTGTGTGTGTGTGTGTGTGTGTGTGTGAGAGAGTCTGTGTACCCTTGAGACATCTGCTCCCAGTGGGATTGTCAACAGGCGGCGGCGGCGGCAGGTCCAGCAGCCTGACACTGATTTGTCCCAGCATCACCCTGCTGCTGATGCTGGAGCAG
>OMLF01011305.1:0-12009 GCA_900302615.1 Holocentrus rufus
TATGCAGTGGGGGTAGGAGGGCGGGGTGTGTGGATGCTGATATGGTGGCGGATGAATGATGTGTATGGTGGCAGACAGCCTACCATTGCTAAGATAATACTGCATGTGCAAGCTCAAGGACACACTCCGCCACCGCAGCTTTAAAGATACACAACCCTGAGTGAAATGTCCCTTGATTCTTTTGAGCAGCTTTTATTTTTACTTGGGAATCTGCGTCTTGGAATTCGGGAACAGCCTTTGCACCGTTGGATGGACCCGATCTTGTGAAATGACATCATCACATTCCCTGGCTGTCACAAGTACAAGCACAGTAATAATCACCAGACCAAATGACTCCCACGAGATAGCTGCTCATGCCATTTCACATGCGCTATGTTTAACACCTGACAACAGATTTTGTGGGTTGCAGGAAGTTGACTCATCAGACCACATTACTTTTTTCCCCCCCATTGCTCTGGGATCTAGGTTTTGCATTCCTTACACCAGGGTCTTTGTTTGCTGGCTATGGATAGAAGCAGTTTCAATGGCAGCGTGCCCAAAAACAGCTTTGTGAAGGGCACAATGTACAGTTTAAGCCGAGACTATGTTAATGAGGTGGAAATGGTACTCTGTAGTCATTTTCGAGCCCATAGTTTTGTAGTGTTGAGCAGCTGTCCTGTTCAGTGTCTGTCCATCCATGTCAGTGAGCTTTGGCATGCGACCACTGCTCGGATGCATTGAGCTTTGCCAATGCAAATTGAAGATGAGTCCTCTATATTAACGGGAAAAATGGGTTAATGGTTAATGCTGGCTGTGATGTGGAGGATGTTTTATTGATGACTGGGTGGGCGTTTTACTGGCAGATATATTCCATGTTTTATGTTATGTTGCTGATTTCAGATGTATTTTATTTCACGTGAATTTGCATGGTACCTGTAAGTTTTTAAGTATTTTATGTTCACATTTTATGTCTCTAAAAATTTCCAATCCGGGTCAATGAAAGTTGCAAGCTGAAATGCAGTTTGTCCATTCTTGCCATAGTTTCTGAGATTCCTCTTCTGCCACCATTGTATAATCTGACAAATTTTGTAACCCACAGGCCTACATTTCAGGCTCTGAACATTCATTACAGATTCACCGAAGTGGTGATCTCTTTTAAAACTGACACTAATTGGAATTCAACTTAATATGCCTTGCTTGTAGAACTGCCTTTGTAATTGTGATAGTTACTTAAAAATAACTTCCTCAAAGTCTTTTGTCATGTGGTACTTTTACTATTTTGTCCACCCCCTGTACAAATTGCACAAGCAAATACTGTACACAAACACCAACTCGTGCATCCATATACAGATTTTACAAATGCAGATGTGGAAAACACACTGCAGACTGGATGTTTGTGTGTGTGTCTGCGAGAGCTTTTAGTTTTCTAATCTCCATCTACTTCAGCAACAGAAATAACCCCCCATGCCCCACCACACACACACACACACACCCACAAATCGACCAGGGGAATTTGAAAGACAGCGAGCAGAATAGCCAGCTGCCCTTGAAGGAGAAGGTTTAAGAGGTTTGCCGGAGGAGTGACAGCAAAAAAGGACCAATGACAGGCGTCTCTATTGTTATCTCTAGATTGTGTTATGCTGAGGAACTCACCCCGCAGTGCCCCAAAGTTCCACTTCCATCTCTCATTGATCCCCATTGTTATTCCCAGATAGAAACAAAAGTTTAGCTTGGTTTATGGCCACGGAGTGAGGCTGTAGCTCTTGGCCGATAAATTGTTCCAAAGAGTCCATAAATTGCAAGTTCAGGGCGGGCGGGGTGCCTGACACCTGAGATAAGTTAAGTTTAGACCTGGGCCCTCATCGCTGCTTAACACTAGGTAGCAATTCATTATTCAGCCGCTCAACAGATGCCTTGGACCCTCGGAGAACCGCAGCCCGGCACTGCGCTGTTCGCTAACTGACTGAGATTGACAGTAAGCTCACAGGTCGTATACTGTACTAGCCTACAGCGCCTGTGAATGGAATCTCATATGCGGCACTCTCGGCTATTCAGCTCATATCAATTATCAATAAAAAGTCTATTCCCTCCAGCACCCGCGCAATCTCCCCTGCCACTCAAACACAAACATCCGAACATCTCACACCCTATAGCAGCAGATAAAATGAAAGCAAGGGGCAAAATCGACATCTCCAAAGATTTTCTTCCCCCCCGTTTTCTCATTTTTTCATTTTTTTTTTAACTTTCTCAGAAATAGTGATACAACAGCAGGAAGAGAGAGGAGTCTTCTTAGAATGTTATCTTCTTTACGTTGGAGGATTGGGAAAGAGGCACAGGAGCCCAAGTTATTCTGCCCATGATGTTGAAGTCACAGAAATGTATGAGCCGGAGCAGGGCGCTGATAAGTGAAATGACGAGGTAAGCAATAGAATGGGCAAAAAGATGGAAAATTAGTTTTTCCCGTGTGTGACGGAGATGTCAGTCATTTCAGGTGCAGCTGTTCAAACTTTTTTAATTACCAGCTTCCAGAGAAATGTTAATTGAGAGAGTTGGCTGTAAATGAATATAGAAAAACTGCATTTTTTTTTTTACAGAAATTTGAACCTTACAAAACAATTTTCTAAATCCAAGAAGAAAGAAGGCTAAATGTTAGAAAAGAAAAAACGTATTTGTTGGGATGCAATAAGCTGCATAATCAACTCCAGTGTCCACCGTGATTTAACACAATTGGCAAAGCAGCAAAGATTGCAGTTAGTTTTTTTAAGGAATTAGCAAATAAAGATTTCTTTTTGGGAGCATTCTGCCATGACCAGAAGTAATAAATACCAGTATTGATTATTTCATCAGGACCCGCAGTGATTTATACTCTCCTCATTAATTAGATATTGATTTATTACATAACTTGTTGGCCTGACAATCTGCTGGCTTTTTGTCATTGTGTATTTGTTGCAGCTTGTCACTGTGAGCTCTGAATACTTTTAGCGAGATTAAATATTAAGGCATAGTTGTTTTTTCACGTCTTACTTTCTCACGGATTACCATTAGGAGAGCAAAATGCCAAAGTCAATATTGGCAAAACGGGCATCCACGATAAAGCCTGTCCATTTTCTAAGGACCCCTCTGCTGTTTCTGCAGGCCATTTGATTAGAATAAGCTGGAGAGCTCCACTGTGCTGGACCACGGCCCTGGCTGTCCAAAACAAGAGACTCAAGACAGACTGGCTAAGTGGGAAAAGGGTGAGGGAAAGGAAGCCAACAAAATATAAACAAATGCACAAGTACAAATTGGAGAATGGACAGGCTTAGCTTGTCTTCTAAGTAAAGCCTGACTGACATACATAGAAGCTGCATCTTGGGCCTCAGAGAGAGACAGAGAGAGGGAACAGACAGATGTGGGGTGGTGGGAGTGAAATAAAAACCAAGTGAAAGCAAGAGATTCAGAGAGAGCGAGAGAGCCTCTGTATGTGTGTGTGTCTGCACAGTGCATGCCTGTGTGTGATCTTTATCCTGAGAAAACTGCTTGGTCTTTTTCTGCAACACATCTCGCCTCACACTCACAGTTATGTGCGTTCACACCTGGAAGATGCCCAGTAAAAACATCGACTTCTGCTCAGGCTACAGAGCAGCCGCGGCGGAGCAAACTGGAGCCGCTCATGCCTGCCGTGCTCCGGCAGCATTTTGGAATTAACTTGTCGGTGAAAGGGGCGAGTTTTGACATTCCTTACATGCGTGCATTTGCACGTGACTGAGAGGGGAAAGGAAGAATATTGAGAACACAGCCTTTTGAGCAAAGTAAATAATCTTCTACAGCAGCGATAACAGGATCAAGAACAGGGACGAGAAACAAGCTCGGCGCGAGAGACTGAAACCGTCGGGGATAGAGCGAGCGGAAGAGAAAATTAATGTTGTCAAAATGCACTGCAGCAAGATAGAGCAGCAAATTAGAAGCCAGTATATACACAAGAGAACTTAATTAAGCTATGAGGGGCATTACGGCCATATGCAGATGGCTAATGCAGCCTTGAGGACACTTAGCATGCCAGTGGATGTGCTCACTGCACAGCCTATTAAAGCTCTGCCAAGCCATTTTCAAATACAGTTCGTGACAGCGTGACAGCATGACTGATGGCAGCCCGCAACAGTACCGCTAGCTGGTCCCGATGCTGCGATAGCACCGAGCGTAAAGTACAGATATGCAGATTGCTTTCTCTCAGAATTATCCCTTTCTCTTGTCTGCAGAGGACACAACTTCTTATTATTTCTCTGCGTCCTTGTTGCCTCAGTCTATCATTATCTGTCATACGCTGGTGCTGAGTCAATACGGGGAAAGCAACATTTGGCCAAACCCTAATTATTCCAGACGAAGGCGCTCAACCGTAACGAAGAAAAAAAAAAAAAGAAAAGCTAATGTTGGGCTTGCTGTTAATGGCCCTGATTAGAATGTTATGGGACTACGAGCACAAAGCTAATGTTATTGAGTTTAGAATAGAGCGAGTTTCAGAGGCTATGAATAAAATGCTAATGATAACGTTTGGGATGTACTGTAAAGAGGGCCACACTGCCTCTATCATCTAATGAGAGAACAGAGCGGCACACGGGAAGAGAGAGAGAGGGAGAGAGAGAGAGAGATTAAACATTCATGGGAGGATGCAGTGAAGCTGGAGTATCCTTGGCTGGCATGCTCTCTACATGTAGGCTACTCTCTTTCATGCTTGTTAATGAAACACTTTTTTTCACTTTTTCTCTCCCTTTCTTCTTGATTGGTGCCTGGTATGCTCTGTGCTTTTCCCTCTTAACTCAAAAAAAAAAGCTTTATTTGCCAAATATTTTAAATATATAGATATGTGTCTTGTTGGCATTTGAGCAAAGACTTTGAAATCCTGTTGCTGAGTTAATAACTTCCAATCTAATGACAGTATGTGGATAAGAGTAACACGGGCAAAAGATTACACATATGATTCTTCATACGTACTCACAATATGAGCTTATTATGCCTCAGTCTACTTTTTTTTTTTTATAACACGTGGTTTTTCTCTCTATAATTCTATGAATTTATGAGATTCAGACTAAGTATATCAGAAATTATGAACCAGGGATCTACTTGGATAATGGTTAAAGCATAAAGTATGACATTGCAAGATATTCAAATGCAACCACAAAAAGACGCAATTCTGTGTTTAGTTCAGTAGGCTACGATACAGAGTATTCTCTTTTATATTCTATATAAAACTGGCTGAGGACCTGGCATGAAATATTGAGCTTTCTCTGTTGCAGCAGGAATATCTTATGTTGGACCTCCTTGATTATGCAGAGCATGTTCTCATACCATCTGAGGGTGTCTGCGATGGTGTTCACCAAGAACCTGAATGAGTCTGCTGGGTTTACAATCGAGAAATTGGGCTCCAGGGGAGGACGAGTATGCAGGTTGCTTCTGAACAGGTCAATCCACATCTCACCAGTTTTCTGTCACAAGCTCTTTTCGTCCATCCTCCTTCATTCTTTGTACTTAGGCTCTCGAATCTCGCTCCTCCTCTCCTTCTCTCCGGTCCTCACCTTTCTTCCTTTCTTACTCGGAGCATCATGCTATAATTTCAGTCAGCTATCCAAGTCGGCAGTTTAACTGTCAAACACAGAAAGCAATGAGGAATAACTTGAAGCCTGTATTTCATATCTGGCAGGCAGACATTGTGTGTGTGTGTGTGTGTGAGGGTTCATCTCTGTGTGCGTCTGTGTCTCTGGGTGTTTGTTCATACTTATGTGTGTGTGTCTGTGTAGGTGGGTAGGCCAGAAACCATCAGACTGAGATGAGACTCCTATCAAACAAGTCCTCTGGCATTCTGCACACGGACGCCCGGTGCTGCTGAATGCCAGCGATGTTTGCTGACTGCCTACAAGTTCGCCTGAAAAAGAGGACATCTACTGTCAAGTGCCAATGCTTTTATCACAGTTTAATAAAACTGTTGATTCCCACCTACCTGCGCTTAATTCATTGCCTGAGTCGGGGAGTGTAATATCCACAAGGTCAAACCATGAGTGTGATGTTAGACATAAGCCAAATATTAGGTGCAGCAATAATGGATGGGGTTGATGTGTCAAAGCAGTACTATAAAATTGATGCAAAAGATACAAATTGGAGATGAAATGTGCTGAGGGATGTGTAACAATAAAATAATGCAATTTTAGTTTGCACCTACTTTCAAGTGCAGCACTATTCATGCACCGCTGAGAATTAGACAATACTGATTAAAAGCCAAAATGATAAAGAAGAACATGCGGTGCAGAGTCAACAAGCGAAAAACAGGTTGATCAAGATGATCAATCAAACAGAAATAACACAATGAGGGAAAAATGGGTAACATACTGCATCGTCTAATTTCTTCTAGTCTAAATTCTAAAGGTTAACAGGCAGCCAATATAGTAAAGAAAAAATTAATCTAACAGACCTTTTTCACAGCAGCCATGTGGACATGATGTAGTAGGCAAACACAGGTGATACTAATCACATTAATTAAGGTTCTGTGCCTAAATAGAACAGAACCTTAATTGATGTGATCAGCAAAACCTGTGTTTACCCACTATTTCATGTCAAAATGGCAGCTGTGACAAAGGTCTACATGATCCATGATGCAAGTTAATAACTTCTGACAGTCAACAGTAGAAGAGGTTGTTTCAGGAATCAGTAACCATGGCTCACAACATCTTACAGATCTCATTGCAGAGTTGGCTCTAGGGTTAGATATATCACATCCAGACCAGAAAATAGAGATTTCTGGGGGGAAAAAATATGCAGGCGTACATCCATGCAGTGAAAGCATCTGATAGTATGGATTTGCTTCAAAATTAAGGTTAAAGAGACAACAACATCATCAGTAAATCATTACCGCATTAATTCTGACAGATTGGCAGGTGCCATGGTCTATCAAAAGTTGTGGCATTAAAATCAATGAGGCCTCGAGTTCTCGTTGCATCCAGGATAAAAACTGAATGAGCCAATATTGTCAGACAGCATATTCACCCCCACCTCCTGTTTCCACTTCCACCTCGGACTCATGTTTCAAAGTTTCAGCCAATCGCGGCTCACATCCGTTTTTCTGCTTTCTGAGAATTAAAACTGATCAGCGGAGGATGAAGATGTTGCCTTCCCATCAAGGACGCAACCTTTTAATTTTGGACATATTTCTTAGTTACTACTACAGACAAAGGCACCGATGGTTAACTCCCACACACCTGACAACATCTTCCATCTGGTACATCATTTAGAAATCAAACGCTCATCATCCCTGTGTACTTCCTCTACCCTGCTGCTATTTCTTTACGACTTCACCACAGCCAAGAATCACCATCCAGCATCTGCTTTATACATATTTGTTCAGCGCTGGAACCAGATTTCTTTCCCACATGTTACTCCAGATGAAAATAAGGCAAACTGGGACGAGTTCTTACCTGCTCCAACTCTGACTTGTTTATTTCAACTGACAATTTAACTCCCACATATACCACCATAGGCGGCGAAATATCAAGAGAATCATTACTGAATATTTTGAATATTCAGCGCTCCACTTGACTGTGCCATTAACAGGTTGTTCCACATCAATTTACTAGAATTGTCTCTTTTTTATTTATTTTTCCCCCACACAGGACATTTATGGTGTGCTGTCATCAACACTCTCTTTTCTTGTTAATGCATGCATTGCTGAGAGGATGGCCTGATGTGTCATTATGCCTGAGTATAAATAAATAAATAAAATTGAAGTCAATATAATGATTTGATTACAATTAATAAATATACACTGCACTGTGAGTTAGCTATGATCAGCCCAATGCTTGCACATATTCTCTGTCCACTTAGGTTTTTTTTTCTATCTAATTAAATCATTTCACAGCTGAGCATTTCCTGAGTCAAGTGTTTAACCTTAAAAAAAATGAGATATCAGAAAGTTCACACATGCAGTCAAAGCTGCAGGGGCCAGAACACACAAATCAAGGGTGAGCTGCATTGCCATAATAAAAATTTGTCAAGTGCCTGGAGGCATTTGATTTCCACTCAGCCATTATCAGTTCGAAAATTAAAACTATGCTAATCTCTTTGCACAGAATGGTTTCCCCACCAAATCTAAAAAAATACCGAACAGTCAAACAATACTACAACATGTTATCATGTTTACATATTCATTATCGGAATACAACTGATTGTCTGAAGCCACTTGCCAATTCATCCACCCATCCATTTTTAAAACGATTGCTCAGGTCCAAGCTTAATTAACTTTTCAGTCAGCAAGCTACAAGAGTTTGATTAACCATACCGCCTAATAAAAGTACAAGTTTTGTGTTAAAAAAAATAAATACAGATGCCTGGCTTTCATCAGAGCTGAAATCACAATTTTATCACTGTTGGGATATTAAATAAAATCCCAGGACAACCATTACCCAAACAGGACTTCAAATCCTAATAAACACACGCTTTATCTCCTTCCAAAACAAGTGAAATCAAAAATGCCCTCATGAAGAAGCCAGAGACATCTTGAACTTAGGCAAAGTCTAAAATGCAGTAAATTTCATGAGGGCTGTGTGTGTTTTAGAGGAGGACAAAGAGCAGGAACCTTCTGCTAACACGAGTAAGGCAGAGGGTAAACACACACTGACATCATTACTATGGGAATGTGTGTGTTCACATGCACACACACACACACAAAATGCATCCACATTCACCCACAGCCCAAGAGTGACCATCTACTGCCCGCTCTTATAAACATAAAATACAACACACAAACCCATGAGGGCATGTGATTTTACATACAGATCTTCAACACACACATACAGACAATGGACACACACCCAGGTTTTGGCGCAGACTGCCTTCACAACACAGACACACAAACATACACGTGCACACACACACACTCACAACTTCCACTGCTCAGCCACCCACACCTCACCATTGCTAGGGGCACGATGCCCCCCAGGTCCTGGGGTGCCAGGCGGATGAAAGTCTGCACCTCACTGGTCAGGGTGCGGGTGAGGGGGTACTCCACCTGCCACGTCACCTCCCTGCCACCCTGCGGCACCATCAACCCGTTCACCTCCAGGTCCACCTGCAGCACTCGCTGATAACCTGCTGCCTCCACTCTGGAGAGAGAGGAGGAGGGGGGTGAGTGTGTGGGAGAGGCATAGAGGAGGGGGGTGGAGTGGATTTAGGTAAAAGAGGAGAGCAGAGAGAAGGAAAGGAGAGGAGAGATGGGAGGTGATTGAGGAAGAACAAGGAGGCAGAAAAAGGGAATATGAGTGGGGTGAGGTGCAGAAAGAGGAAGAGGGGAGGGTTTAATGTGGAGGTGGAGGGGTACAGGGAGGCATTGGGGGGAAGAAAGTGAAGCCCAAAGGAAAATATGAGAAAGGGAAAAGTGAAAAGGGGTGGGGGGCAATGGAAAGGGTATGATTGGGTATGAGGACAATGAAACAAAGAGAGAGGAAAAAAAGAGAGTGGGGAGAAGGGGAGTTGGTGAGAAAAATAGAAGGGGGCAGGGAGGGGAAATTGGGTAAAAAAAAGGGAAGAGAAAGAGGAGAGAGGAAAACAGGAAGAAATTGGTCTTCAGTATCACTTAACAGGATCATTTGGCGGGGCCGTGAAGCTGTTAAGTAGGGGTGCAGCAATCAAAAGCAGATAGATTGAAAGATACGGACTGAGAGATAACATCTACATTACCTTGATCCAGCTGAGGGCAAAGGAGTATGGCAAATATTGGATAAGCAGTGGATAGAGCTACACAGTCAACATGCAGGTACTGAAATTGTTGGCAAATTTAGACAAAATAATCTCTGAATCTGACCATGCAAAGCACATTCTCTGCATATCATGTATGTTTTTTTTTCTCACCTAAATAGGAAGCATCCGTTCAGTTAAAATCTGATATAAACCTAATTGTAGTAATATTAAAATTCATCCTCACATCCCCACAAAATGATGACATGGTCAAAAAAAAAAGAAAAAGCAATTTACTTTAGCTCTTCCGTAATGGCACCTCTCTTGCGGAGAGATTTCCTGGGCCGAGCAAATTTTCTTTTCGACTGATTGTGATGCAGACAAAACAGGAAAAACAATGAATACGAAAATCCCCAAAACTTATTTGATTTGCCGAGACCAAGGTTTGATCAAGCGGCTGCCTCTCCCTCAAGTATTCTTTGTCTCAGGCAAAACTAGATACAACACCTTTCCAGCAAATCAGACACAGATATACATGCTGTCTTGAAAAGTGTTATTTTCACTTGGGAGTGCAGATTTTGCGCATCAGACACAAAAGATGAGAGGTAAACTTTTGTATTTACCTCTGAGCCAATTCGGATGACAATAAGAGTGAAAACAAACGTCAAAGGCAATTCAAGGATGCCGTTACATTTCAAGGAATTAACCACGGGAACAATGGATACAGTATGAACAAATGAAGAGATAATGTTTATGTCCAAACATGCTCTGTTCATGTTTCTATCCTGAGCAGCATATGTTGTTTGTTTGGCTCTCACACAATTAGAACAAGGCTGGAGCCCAGACTGCGCATGAGGGAGGTAAGATCCAAGGTTTTCCTTGAACATATTCTAGCCAAGTCCGCATTTAAAACTCCCCCAACTCCTCTTATGTGTTAGCACTTCAGACGGTTAGCCTCACTTCAAAGCAGAGACTTAAGGATCCACTGTGGTAGAGAAGTGTAGGGGAGAAGAATTTCAGAGGCTGAAACCTAGCGTGGCATAAAATCAACAGTAGTGGATGGAGAGAGTTTGAATAGCAATTCTGGGTCAGGCAGGGAATCTCTCTGTTTCATCTGGTAATATTCTGAGTTACGCTAAATAGTTTTCAAATACCCCGAGAAGCTCTGGCTTACTGTGACCACAGGTGAGTATTTGTGGGAATCTGGCAACACAGAGAGTGGTGCTTTACTATGTTGGGATACACAGGCATTATACACAATTTGGGTATGGGTGCAGTGGCTCTGTGTGATGTTGTTTATACTTCAAAATATTACCAAACCAAGGTTTTTGCAACTTTCTCACACAATTGTTGCTGGAAAAAAAATAGATACTTTCCTCCAATTATTCCTAACAATACAAATGTAAACAAACAGCTTTTTTACTTCAGCACTCAGTCATTTTTAAAATGGCAAACAAGGTCTCTAGTCCTATTTTTGTAATGTTTGGTAGAATCTGTTGTTGGAGCTACCTTTTGTTTATGTTTGGATTAATGACTAGGCCTACAAGGGAATGTGGATTTCGAGAAAAAAAAAAACAAGTCAAAGCAATTCCGAAGAGATTTATGAGGATTTTCGAAGTATTGCCATATATCACTATAACAGTAGTTTTCATGACATGCTCCAAGTTTAACCGAGAAGCCAACAAAAACAATATGACTTTTACATTACACATTTCCACTGTTTTTTATTCAGTCTTTCATATCTGTGCGGTTTAGGGGATTTCAGGCTCTTTGAAATCCACTTCAGTATAATGTCAAGTTTAACATCAAACACAGACAAAATGATCTGATAATATTAAGCATCTCACAGAGGCCACAGAAAATGTAGCACCACCACACTTCAACTATTACTGATTAAAAACAAAAAAAAACAAAATCCTTTTAAGTGTTTGAGCATGCAGAGTTCTCTCACTCTCTCGCTCTCTCTCTCTCTCCTCTTGTTTTTCTTTTACACCCAGAAATTCAAATTGATAGCGAGCAGCAGTTGGGCTGCAGCGGGCTATCTCCTACTCCCTGAAACCACTCCGAGCTCATGGGTAGTGACTGATTATGTGTTTTACGCTTATGGTGTGCAATTCCAGCCCAATCAATAAATCTGCAACAGAGAGTCAGTTACTGCTTTACAATGGAGCTGTAAACATTTAGGAAATTGGGGTGCTGTCCGTGGTGCTGAACGCTACAGTACAACACCCTCTGCCTGCCTATTTATCTGTCCCTCCGGGCTTTTGTTCGTCTCTTCTTCACTGTCTCTTTTTCTTGCTCTTGCTGTTGTTCTCTCTCCGGCACTCTCTCCAT